>JAVQMG010000073.1:1867500-1990000 GCA_032878915.1 Castanopsis chinensis
AACCTGACTCGCTATCAAAAAAAAATTTTATAACCCAACCCAACTCATCAAGCCCTAAAAATTGACCCAACCAGGTGGGTCAGGTCACTTTTGGCGGATTGACGGGTTTGTTGCACACCCTTAACTATAGGAGTAACATGTACCAACAAAGCAATCTACTCTAGAAGAATGAGTTCACACCAACTCATGACACTTTTTTTAGATGAAAATGACATACTCACATGTCACAACACTTTTGACTAGACTATATGAAATCGTAGGCTTCTTTTTTTTTTTTTTTTTTTTTGAGAATCAAATTGCAGGCTTCTAAAAACCCCTAAAAGCATTCTCATTAAGAATGCTAAATGTTATATAGCTAAATTTTAACTTCAAGTTTGTAAAAAGCTCCAAAAAAGAAGCTACAACAACCTTGCTAAACTTAAAATAAAAAAATAGCAACTGAGTTATAGTGGGCTTTCATCTTTGAAAGCTAACTATAGCTCCAATCTTAAAAAAAATATTATTATTTTAATGCTAGTGGTGGAAAAGATGGTTTGTGTAGTTGTTTTTATTATTTTAATGAGTAGTTTATATTATTTTAAACGAAATGGTAAAAAATAGAACCTTTGATGTTGGGTGTATTGTAAAATGAGTTGTTAAAATTGATAAAATAGCTTTTTGAGATGCTAAATACTAAAATTTTTAAAAGCTTTGATGGGAATTCTCTTATAGACTCAAATCCTATTATATATATATATATATATATATATATATATATATCATATACTATATATAATAGCAAAAGCTGAGAGAAAGTGGATTCCTACAATTAAGACGATGCTGACAAATAGGATAACTGCCTATCTAAAATTCAGACACGTTTAACTTTAAAAAGAGATACATTATATTGTTTTACAAGGTTAACACCGTTTGACAGTGGCTGTGTATATTAAAAAAAAAAAACCCAGTTAAAATAAAATAAAAAAGTGTTACATCCAAAAAAACCCTAGCGATCTCTTCTCATCAGACATTAGACTTTGCTTAACATTTTCTCTCTCTAAAAAAAACCCTACCGATACTGCGATAGAGAGAAAGAGAAGGAGAGGCGACGAAATGGAGAGAGGCGATGAGGACACAGAGACAGAAGTAGAGAAAGACAACGAAATAGAGAGAGGATGAGGCTGCGACATGGAGAAAGAAATAGAGAAAGAGGCAGAACAGTGAACACCGCATCGATTGGGCATAAGAAATAGAGAGATAAATCATGTTTTGAAACTTTCTGATTTCATACAGAGACATTTTTCATTCTATTTTTTCCCCAAAATAAGGAGGAAGGAAGATGAACCGGCCTTCAGCATAAGCACGAAAAATCCCTTTCCCAAGAACTCTCAATATCAGACCATTCTTTCTCGGTAACTTTCAACTAACCTCTTATCCTATTGTCTTCAATTATGTTTGCTGACAATTTGGTATGGTTTTTGCTTTTTGGTTCTTTAAATTTGGGGTCAAATATGCTTTAGGTTTGGGTATTTTCGTTAGATTGGATTGAATTCAAGTTTTGACTTATATTCAGTTTTGAGTAAGGAATTTGGTTTATAATGGTTTTTAATATCAGTTATCTATCTTAGATTTGGTTTTTTTTTTTTTTTTTTTTTGGATATATGGGTTCAATTTATTTTGGGTGTATGTCTTTGCTCTTCAGATCTTCATGGATCAATTTGGTGTTGTACCTCAACAAAAAAGTTATCATCCTCTATTACCATTCGTTGAACAAAAATGGGCAAAAGAAAAGGAAACTCTTCCACTTTTCATGCTTTGTTTGTTTCGTTTCTGCAACTTCGTATACACAAGTTCTGCATAATTCATTGGATACTATTTCTGTGTAGTTTACCAAATCTAGCCCACTTTCTTTCCATTTGCATTTTCCTTTCCAGAAAATCCAAAATAGCAGACCAATTTTTCCTCTTCAGAAATTGAAAAGAACCCTCATTTTTTATCAAGAAACAATAGCATCTCTTACAATCTAATCCATCTTGCAACTATCAAAATTTCCAAAAATGCTTTTTTTTTTTAATCTTTCATTGAACAAATATTGATCCTTTGCTTACCATAGAAAAAAAGGTTATTGTGCCTTCTAGAATAATTGCTAGAGAGAGAGGGTGAGTGAGTTTTTTGGCTTAGTAGAGAGAGAAAAATCTGAAGACCACCGTCACTGTCAGGCCATTCTCCCGCCACTGTACGACTTAAAAAATTCAATGATGGGGTTATTTGACAATGAATTGGACCACAATAGATTTTATTGGTAAGATCATATACATATTTAAATCCTACAATATGTGTTTAGTTGTTTGTTGTTGTACCTATGATGTTACTAAATTGGACCCAATTTCAATTTTTGGGTGTCCTTGACTACAGATAAAAATTTGCACTGTTCTACATATTTGTTTTTATTGCATTCCACATGTTTAATGAAATCCATCTTAGACTTAATATGTGATGTTTGGGTTTGATTTTCCCCACCCCATATCATGATAAATATAAATGATTTATTCATTTATCAACAATGAATAAAAAGTTTAGAATGATAAAGTCTAGAAGATATCAGCATGGTGGATAAAATGAATTATGAACCAAATGTGATGCAATAGTAATATTACATAACATGTACACAGTTTTTTCTTTTTTTTTTCCATAGCTATGTGATGATGTGCTTACTTATTGCAGATAGTGTTGCACCGCAATTTCAGATGAATAAGCAACAGTCCTCCAAGAACTTCTCAGGCATTTCCTACCCAAACATCAACCCAACTGTATGTAATTGATGGTCTTTACGTTAAAAATATTGTTCTAATGGTAATGGTAACTACATTTTGATAGGCCACAAACGCGTTGACCCCTTGTAATGAATTAAGTTGATTAATTAGCCAAGTTATTAATTAATCAAATTAACATGTAAATTGTGTGGTAGCACAAACAAATCACCAATAAACTAAAGTATACAGCAGAAATTAAATGACACAGTGATTTTTTTACGAATGGGAAAAACCTACACAGCAAAAAATCCCACCAGATGATTTTAAGGTCACCACTCCCGAAATTTCACTATTATCACAACAAGCGGTTACAAGTAAAGGAATCCCAAGTACCTTACCAACCTACAGTTGAACCCTTACCTAAATACACAATTGGACTTGATTTGTAATGACAATTTCTCCTTTTGATGCACGGCTCCCAAGTACATGACTAACCAATTACGCGGATCCTAGTACACGACTTCAATCACCAACTAGAGAATGTTGTTGGCTGCAAAGTTCTTCAATTCATCCACACGATGAAGATCAAGAAGATGCTTGGTTACAAAACCCTACGGTGCACATTGCACAGCAACTTCTTCACAAGAGAGATGAACTAAGGCAAGAACTTTGTCTCAGGTCACAAATTACTTGAACAAAGGTTTCTCAATACTTGTGCAACTTGTGTACACTTTGACAACCCTTAAAATAATCCTTTATATGTCTAGGGTTAGAAGAAAAGAATTTTGAAAGACACATTTACTGATTGGAATAAAAAACAGAACTTAGAATTTGTTTTTAGTAAATCTCAACAGCTAGAGGTGTTGAGGTGCTGTTGAGCAGCTGTCGAGCCTCGGGGCTGTAACAGCTTCTTTAAAGCTCGATAGATGCAGCTGTCGAGCCAGGTGTTGAGCCATGTGTCAAGCTTTAAAATTTGGCACTTCTCAACTTGAATCTTGGACAACTTGCATGGTTTTAACACTTGATCTTAAAACCTTGTTTCTTGAAGTATTAAAATTATCCTAGAGCTACCCAAATACAAGCTGAGTGCATTTTGTCAAAGGATAAGCCAATTACATAAAAGAATGACATATGTTCAAAACAAAGTGAAACACATATGTCCTAACAATCTCCCCCTTTGGCAATCTGTGACAAAACCACAGCAAACAAATAAATATATGAGAGAAGTCATAAATCACTCAACTCATATTCACTTGTTAAATACAATAAAATCTATCCTAACACAAACTCTTGAAAAACTTTGCAAGAAGAGCGGTCATGGTAAGTAGACTTTGACAACCTGTATTTCTGAAACACTTTAAACAAAACACATCAAGGCATCTTTGTGTAAAGCAGAAATAATAGACTGCATACAAGTATGAAAACATGTGTATAAATAAAGAAAAGAAACAACATATGTAAAGATAAGTGAAAGAAAATATACATCACCACACACACACATATATATATATATATATATATATCAAAGATAAGCACAATGTATGTAAACATGGTCACAAGACCTAGGTACAAGAACAATGTATCTCCAACAAGAAAGAAAAGAAAGAACTACATGTAATCCTCACTACATCCTTCAAAACAAAAACACTCCCCCTATCAAAAATGTCATGTACATGCTCTCCCCCTAAGTATGACTACTCTCATAACCAAAACCTACTCTCCCTTTTTGTCACAAGTGATAAAGGGTAGAATGTCAAGTAGACATCTCATCGGTAGAGTTAGCAACTCCATCATCATCATCCGAAGCATCATCGTCATCACCATCATCATCCTCAGACTCAGAAGCCACATGAGGTGGTGGAGGAGAAGCCTCAGAAGCAAAACCGCCTATGGTTGCTTGTCGCCGAGTAATGCGACCAACACAAAGATTCACCTGATACAACTCTGTAGAGAGCGTATCGAGGCGAGCATCCATGTGCTGAAACTGCGCCATGATATCTCCTAGTGACACATCGCTCGAGGAAGAGGAGGGAGCAGATGTGGCTCGAGCAGATCTAGATGGAGCTAGACGGGAGGAAGGAGCTGTTGAATCCGTCTATTGCGACCTAAACTGCGCCTCACTATGTTTTACGGTAGCAGCGTCTATGGCAACCATGACATGGAAGTGGTCGGACATGGGAAAAGGGATGGAGAAAGGAAGATGAGCTTATCACGGGCAGTCGTATCCCTATAGACATCTATGATAGAGAAAATGAAGTGTGAAGGAAAGTCTATAGTGAGGTGCTCAAGAAGAGACAACAAAAACCGAGCACGAGGCTCTATGATGGAGTTGTAGTGAGAGAGAGGGTGCAGAACAAAAATCATCACCATGTTCATGAAGTGAGGACCTTTAGCAAAAGGCCAACATGGTGTAAACTGACACTTACCCCAATCAGAAAGGCTCTCACAAAAAGCAAAAAACATCTCTTCTTTGGACATAGTCCGTAGATGCTCACAACCGGGGTAGTCAGGATGCGCAACCTTCAGAACATGAAGCACATCGGAGACCAACTCCGGTGTGACTACTATGCGCGTACCTCGAACACGAGTGTGAAAAAGAGGTACTGAAGAATCAATTCCATGCATGTTGGAGTAAAACTCCTGTATCAGCATGGAAGGACAAGTGACCGGGACATCACACAGTGACTCCCAACCTCGACTGTGAATAACATCGGATAGGTCAGTGTCGACAAAGTCTGCCAGAATAACTTGGCATTCCGAATGAACACCTCGTTTAGAAAAGTTTTCTAAAAAGTCCTTTTGGGCATTCTTATCACGGAACCAAACAAAGGAAGGAGTAGGATTAGAAGACGAAGAGGCCCTAGAACGAACGGGGTTCTGGGACGGAGTGGACTTACGTTTTGGTGCCATAGACACTACTAATGTAAACATAAAGAAAGGGAGAAAGAAAGAAACACTTAGAAAAGTCCCAAAAACAATTCAAATATAATAAGTAGATTGAAAGAAGAGAACGTATGCATGGAAAATGCATGAACATATGACGTGCAATATGAAAAACATCATGGGCTCAGCTCAATCCAAACCTATCAGCACATAACAAGTTTGCACACATCTAAATGCTTGAGATTACTGTTAGAATGCTAATGTGATGTAATGCATGGGGTTTTTAAGATCAAATCTACAAAACCCATCCCAAAAATTGTAACAAAAACTCATCAATTTTGAAAAACCCCAAAATTTTTCAAAAATCCCAAAAATTAGGTTTCAAAACATGAAATGCATGTAAATGAAGGATATTAGAATCTTACCAAGTGAAGAAATACTTGAAAGAAACTGGAAGAAACCTTGGGTAGAGGTTTGGAGTGAGAAAGAGAGGTTTGGGAGATGAAAAACCAAAGCTATCGAGAGAGAGATCAAGAGAAATGAGAACCAGATCTCACAGAAACTTTAAATACAGGCTCAGTAAATCTCAACAGATACAGGTGTCGAGAGGTGTTGAGCCATCTGTCAAGGAAGGTGTCGAGAGATACAACGTTGACAGATACAGCTATCGAGAGGGTGTCGAGGAACAATACAAAGACATGAGAACAGATGCTTAATCAATCCACCAACTGTCGAGAAGCTATCGAGAGGACAGAAACTTCCTTGATCAATCCACTAGGTGTCGAGAAGCCATCGAGATTGCGATAAGAAAAAGTTAAAAAGCTCGACAGACAGCCAAGTTTCAAGGAGGTGTCGAGCAAGCTTTTAAAAGCAATTTTTCGAGAAGAGAAAAACACATATATGAATGCAATCATGTATGCAACTCAACCAATGATTTAATCAACAGATTAAGCTCTCAAGATCATCTCTCAACAACAATTTTAAGCACATGGATCCCAAAATACACACACACACACACACTAAACAAGTCTAACCAATTTTATATTTCAAAAACAAGTCTAGACAGTTTAGTGAGCATACATCAACACATGTAAACCTTGTGATGACCAAATCACATTGTACCTGCACATGTATCAAAAGTAGTAAAGAATATTGTGTGTTATGTGTGAAAAATATCGCAAGATTGCATAAGTGTCTCAAAGTTATGACGATTTGAGATATGAGAAAATCACTTTAACTCACACACAATCATAACCGTTTGATGGGGATTATCACCTTTAAGGTACATCTTATAACTCCCACATCTCCTAGAAAACACGCTTGCAAGCATTTTGTTCTTTTTGTTTTTGTTTTTTTTTTTTTTGAATATTTTCTTTTATTAAGCAAACCATGCATGGGTATATAAAAGAGAAAAGAAAATACCCAATAATGTTAAGCTTTTTGACATTGCACTTTTGCTATATCGAAGTATACAGATGTCATATCATGATTGGCGGGTAACAGTGGTGAGATGGTTATTTATGCCTTTCTCTTAGGATTTTCTAGTCCTGCCCGTTAAAAAGAGTGATACAAGTGTTAAGTACAAGAGATCATTTAACCTTACTCATCACAAACAAAGAGCCACAAAGCTTACTTACTTAATTGTGCATAAGGATGCTCATCTAAGCTGCAAGAGATACAAAATTTAGAAAACTCTATTTCAATGGCCATTTTAAGGTTCACAAGAACTGATGTACACAAACACACACTGTTTTTATATTTTTTCAATTTTCAATTTTTTTTTATTGTTATCTGAAAAGCAAAATAAAACAAAAACTGAAAACAATCAAACAAAAACATATTAAACAAGGCATAAAACTAGACTGACTCAAAAAGTAAAGCAACACACACAAGTAATGCAAAAACAAAAACAAGAAGTGGAGAGAGAGAAAAAGTGAATAAATCACTTGGAACCATTTTCCTTCCACACCTTAGAAGAACCTTTCCTTTTTGCTAACCCTTGAACCGATGAAGAGGGGGAAGAATTGAAATTGTTCAAGTTCGAAAGGAACAGAAGTGCTTTGAGAAGATCTCCAAGAGAAGCAAGAGAGATTTGAAGCTAATTCTGGTTTCCAGATGCTATCATGCTATTGCTCTGTTGAGTGGCTAGCCACTTATAGCAATTTGGTCGAATATGACCGGCAATACCACAATGATGATAGAGATGCTGCTTCGTCTGTTTAGGCTTTTGAGGGTTAGCATTCTTAGTCCTTGGGTTTTTAGTTTCCTTCTTCTCAAGCTTAAAGGGTGCTCCTAAGATGGACTTACCCTTGTCTAGGTTCTCACTAGCTAATTCAGCTTTAACATCATTGTTCTCAATTTTAATGTTATTAGCAGGAGGAACAAAAATAGTAGTACTAATAGAAGCAATATTAGAAGAAAAGAGATCATACCCCAAACCTGTTCGATCAGAAACAGGTTTCTGATTGTTGAGCATCTCATTTAGCTTCGCACTTGATGTCCTTTCCAATTAAGCTCTAACTTGAAACAGTTTTGCTTCAAGCTTCTTGGTCTTCTAAGCCAGGAAATTGTTCTCGAATCTCAGTACCCCAATAGTCTGATTTGCTTCATCAAACTTAGTTGAAAGCTCTTCACGGTCAAGTTTCACATCAGTGAGCTTCTTGGTGGCTAGCTTATAGAGTTTCTCATGCTTTTCAGAAAGCTTGTACAGTTTCTTATAGGCGGTATGGATATCATCTTGATTACCCATCGTTTCAAACTTAGCATCCACCAATTCTTTTTCTTCAGCTACATCTTCAGTAATCCCTTCAGTAGGATTGACAATGGCAGTAAAGGCATTCAAAATTCCGTTATCATCATTGTCGGAATCATCCTCAGGCTCAATGTCACTCAAGGTAGCAGCAAGTGCCTTGCTCTTCCCAATGCTATTTAGATATGTGGGATACTCTTGTTTCATGTGACCGAAACCTTGACATCCGAAGCACTAGGGTCTAGTGAGAACAGTGTACTGACCGCCATCCCTAGTATCCTTTTTCCCTTTATCTTGGCTCTTGAACTGAGAAGAACTGGATTGCCTACAGTCCTTGTCGAAGCCTTTTCCATTTGCATTTTTCATGAATTTCTTGAATTGCTTGGTGATGTAGGACTTCATCTTAGAATCTTCATCGTCCGAAGACTCATCTATATCACTGCTTTTGGCCTTCAGTGCCATGCTCTTGCTTTTACTTGACTTGCCCGTTCTTGTCAACCCTAGCTCGTAGGTTTGCAGATTACCAACCAGCTTAGTCAGAGGAATCTTGTCAATATCCTTTAATTCCTCTATCATCGTGATCTTGGCATGGAATCTCTCGAGCAGAGATCTGAGCACTTTTCTTACGATCTTGGGTTTAGGAATGGTTTCCCCAAGATTGAAAGCTGAGTTCATTATGTCTTTGAGCTTGGCATAGAACTTATCAAATGACTCATCCTCCTCCATCTTAATTTCTTCGAAACTTATAATGAGCTTCTGTAGCTTCGAATCCTTGACAGCCTTTGTTCCCTCATAAGTTATCTAGAGAATGGTCCATGCTTCCTTAGCAGTTTCAGTGGATGAAATCTTCTTGAACTCCTTATTAATGACCGTACTAAATAGGGCATTTCATGCTCTACTATTGAAATTAGCCGCCTTGATCTTGGCATCATCCAAATCAGTAGGCGCTTCTGTAGGCTTGGTCCAGCCTATCTCCACAACTTGCCACACCTTCTCATCTAGTGACTGCAAGAAACCTCTCATGTGTAATTTCCAGTATGCATAGTTAGTACCATCAAACAGTGGAGGTATAATAAGAGACTGACCTCTTTCCATGACAAACAGTGGTTAATGGGTCACACATAAGGATTAAACCCTAATCAGAGTATGCCTACTTTGATACCACTTGATAGGCTACAAACGCGCTGACCCCTTGCGATGAATTAAGTTGATTAATTAGCCAAGTTATTAATTAATCAAATTAACATGCAAATTGTGTGGTTGCACAAACAAATCACCAATAAACTAAAGTATGCAGCGGAAATTAAATGACACAGTGATTTGTTTACGAATGGGGAAAACCTACACAGCAAAAAATCCCACCAGATGATTTTAAAGTCACCACTCCCGAAATTTCACTATTATCACAACAAGCGGTTACAAGTAAAGGAATCCCAAGTACCTTACCAACCTACAGTTGAACCCTTACCTAAATACACAATTGGACTTGTTTTGTAATGACAATTTCTCCTTTTGATGCACGGCTCCCAAGTACGTGACTAACCAATTGCACGAATTCCAGTACATGACTTTAAACACCAACTAGAGAAAGTTGTTGGCTGCAAAGTTCTTCAATTCATCCATACAATGAAGATCAAGAAGATGCTTAGTTATAAAACCCTACGGTGCACATTACACAACAACTTCTTCACAAGAGAGATGAACTAGGGCAAGAACTTTGTCTCAAGTCACAAATTGCTTGAACAAAGGTTTCTCAATGCTTATGCAACTTATGTACACTTTGACGGCCCTTAAAATAATCCTTTTATATGTCTAGGGTTAGAAGAAAAGAAGTTCCAAAGACACATGTATGGATTGGAATAAAAAACAGAACTTAGAATTTGTTTTTCTTAAATCTCGACTGCTAGAGGTGTCGAGGTGCTGTCGAGCAGCTGTCGAGCCTTGGGGTTGGAATAACTTCTTTAAAGTTCTATAGATGCAACTGCCGAGCCAGGTGTCGAGTTTTAAAATCTGGCACTTCTCAACTTAAATCTTGAACAACTTGCATGGCTTTAACACTTAATCTTGAAACCTTGTTTCTTGAAGTATTATAATCATCCTAGAGCTACCCAAATACAAGCTGAGTGCGTTTTGTCAAAGGATAAGCCAATTACATAAAAGAATGACATATGTTCAAAACAAAGTGAAATACATATGTCCTAAAACATTTTAGTTACATGCTTACAAACTATTTGATAAAATTATAATGTTGCTTTTATTCTAAAATTTCATTTTATATTGTTCATTATACTTTAGGCCAAATTAGTTAATTGCAAAATGATCAAATGTATTGGAAAGAGTCTTCCCTAGAAGATTGTAGAGAGCCCTTTTAACTCTATGTGCCACATGGCAAAACCTAGAAATTTCTAAAGCCAAAAAACCAAGGCATTGAATTGCTTTAGGCAAAGCAAAAATTGACTAAAAGCCAAAAACACTTTTGCTTTGTTCACGAACTAATCTATGATCCTCTTGCAACAAACCTTGCATATGACCTAAGATGGTTTTAGATTTCAGTCTACCCCAAAGATTAAGTTTTCTTGACTTTAAGGGATTTCAGTTGTAATTGGTGATGTCTTTGTAAATGAGAGTTTCAATTTCAAATGGTGTTTTTATATATGGTTTGTCGTCTCTTGCATCTTTCCCACCAGTGTTTGTAATGTTTGAGTTGCTATTGTAGTAAATTACCTATAGCCATTATATTTTATTTTATTGAATTATTATATACAAAATAGAGCATAAAATATTTCTTATGTTGTTAAATTTAAGTTTGGTATTTATACACGATCAAAATTTGTAATGGTTCATTTATATAAACTTGCGATGTTTTTGAATTTTAGATAATTATACTTAAGTACCTAGCACACAATTACATGTTTTATAGGATCTCTATTTCTAGCGCCTCATTTATGTTGACTCTTCTCAGGAATTTTGTATTTACAATGACATATCTTCATTCACATGTTAATGTAAATCAATCATCCTTGACTTATAAGACCTTTGGCTACTGCACCAACATTGCCCAATATATATATTTCTAAAATCTATGTGTTTTGAGTAGTTGATAGGTTAAATCTAGAAAATTTAAAGTACGTTTTATGGAATTCCTCATAGAAGCTTTGTTGTTTTCTAAAATAAATTTGTTGTTTGGTGTTTATTTCCCTATTTGATGCAGAAAGCTAAATTTTATAAACAATTATTCATTTTTCCTTCTATAATGATTTATTCAAATAAGAATGATCTTAATTTGTAGTTAATATTTTCAATTGTAGATTAGGAGCTGGATACTAAAGAATTATGTTCTTCCATCCTTTATAAAGGCAAACCATGTCATTGTTTATGACATTAGTAATAAAAATGATCAATTGATATTGATATTAATTCAAATGTTATAAATATTGCCTTACCTTATGACAATAGTAAGCTAGAAGTTTAGTTGTTATTTTTTTTTTTTTTGTAAATTCTTACAATCATAGACCAACAAAATTAGTGATCTGCTATTTGTTCCAAAGTTAACATTGATAATATCATTGATGTGTAGGTGTAGAAATAAGTTTTAAGCACCCAAAAGTGGATATGGTAGGCAAGAATACCATCATGCAATTGCTATTGAAAAGCTACCAAACTTAAACCCTTTTGTAAGTTTTTGCTTCCTTTTAATTTACTTCTTCTATATGATTTGTAAAAAAAATTTGGGATTGTTAAATGATCATCATCCCATTTTTGTCATGTCTGTGGCCTTTTGTAATTTCCTGTAATTGAATTATTTAAAAACAAAGTTTTGAATTCGTTTATATCTATAATTGTTTATAGCTATGAATTTATTTTCTTATGCTCAACCTCTACCATTCCGATGTAAAGAATTATTGTAGTTCTTTGTTTGTATGGTTCATATTGTTTGAGTTTAATTTTCTATTAAGGTTTGTGCCTGTGAAAAACTTTTTGAACAATTTGGTGGGTTATTCCTATGAAAAGCATGATAACTATGAGTTTTGAACTACTTATTGCTTATCTAGAAAACACAATTAGATATATACAAATAAGGAAGCATTTAGTTATGACACAAACATGAGTTATGAAAACAAGTTTGAGTGCTTGCTTACATGTGAAGAGTGTTACAATAAAACAATGCTTGAGTGCATTACCTAAGACTAGATCTCAGAATTTAGTAAGAAAAAGAGTGCTAATTTTGAAAAAAAAAATGAGCATATGAGAAAAAATGATGAGGTGTTTGGCTCAATTATTGTGGTTGTGATTTACTTATTTGTTCATAGTCAAGATTGTCCAATATATTTTAGAAGAAAGAAAGTACAAAAAAGACAAAGACGGGCTGAATGTCAAGGGGTTCAAGCGAGGTTTGACATGCATTGGAAAACAGGTGGTGAAGATTAGCTCTTTTTTAGTAGGATTTCTAGATGTTTCTTGCATGTTTATAAAGCTTGCCAAGGTGGTGAAGGAAAATTTTTAATTATTCAAGTAGGAAGTAATTTTTGTTATAAATGGGTGTTAATTTTGAATGGAGTTTCAATGTAAAGAAGACATGTTTGTAGTTAGGTATGATGATAATGATGGTGGTGGTGGCAATAATGTCCCTTACCAAGTGGTTTTTTCATCTTATTATTGCAATTTTTTACCTAAAGCACTGTTTTTCACCCTAAAAAAAATCTGATTGTGATTTTTTTTTCCTAGCTAGCGTGGATTCCTTATGTTAATACTTACATATCATTCATGTTGGGCTGGCTATGTTTGGTTTCTGAAATATTGGAGTAATGTAATGTACTATTGGATTGGTTTTGATTAAGGTATTTGGGTTAGAATTAATTTTGTTTTGGGTTATTAACCAAATCCAAGTTAGTTTAGGTTGTAATGAAACTGTAAGTGGTATGTCAGTATAGACTTTTTTAATATTAAATAATCACATAAGAACTTTTGTAGTGGAATATAGACTCAACAAGTCTATGTGCTCAGGGCTCTATACATGAAGTGACCAAATTGTGATCACCTTAATTTTTACAAAATAATTAAGCATAATCCTCACATGAAGCTTGTGTGTGTGTGTGTGTGTGTATGTGTGTGTGTGTTTCTTTTGAGCAGTAAAATATATTTTACTGTGAAGGATACTTTGATGAACATTTCTTTCATTCTTTTTTTTTTTTTAATATTTTTTATATAGGTTAGGGAAGAGTTTTAGACTTGCATTTTCTTTTCTTCTTTTTTCTTTTCAGCTAAAAGTACTTGCCTCTTTGTGGTAAAAAAAAAAAAAAAAAAACTTTGCGGAGGTTTTGGACTTTCTTTCTTCAAGCCAATGAGTTAGGTTGCTAACATTTGGTGCAAATGTGAGTTGGGTGTTTTGTCATTTGATGAATTGCCTTGAATGTGTTTGATTATTGTTGTCAATTAGACTCACATTAGAGTTGTGAATGAGATTTACACTACTTTGACTCAAAAGAACAAAAAACCAAGCCCTCTCTCAAAAGTCTTTTTAAAGAACAAAGAATGCCAAGAAGAAATTTGCACTTGACTAGAAATTAGGATTTAATATTGGATTACTTCAAAGAATTATGTAGACTGTTTAATCTATCCTTTGGAATTGTTGTCCCAGTTTCAGGCTTCTTCTTTTTTCTTCTTCCTTGGGTAAACAATATTGAACTTCTTCTTTTCTTTGTTTGCAGCTTCATCCTGATGCCAAACTCACAATTTACTGTCAAAATCAAAGTTTGAGAGGGAATTTGTAGCTTGAAAGTGGATGGATTTATTTCATCTTTTATTACTATGTTTTTAGTTATTTTAATTTTTCAACTAAGTCAATATAGTGTATTTAATTGTATTGTGGTGCTGTTTGGATCAATCATATGTCTGCTTGAATACATCAAAATTTTCCTTATAATATCTATTGAGTTTTGCATAAGAATTTGTATCATGACTATAATGTAGTGGTGTCAAATATGGTTCACTAGTTTTTTCATATTTTCAAGGTAAATTTTTAAAGCAGTAAAGCACAATCTTGATACAGAAGTTTGATAATCTTGAATGCATGCTCAGTTGCTTAAAGGAACACTATGGTGTTTTACCCAAGAAATGTGATAAGTTAAGACACTTTGTTTTCTGAAATAGTATGCCATGGTTCAGATATACAGATATAACAATCTAAATTTTTCTTTCCATTTCTTCTCCTCTCTTCACTTTTTTATTTTTAAAAAAAAGAAACATAATGATACCAAATTCTTATAACTTTATTGCTTCTAATGAAACCATTTTTACAATTATACAGAGGTTATCATTTTCACCTCTTTTATCTTTTGGAAAAAATTTATTTCCAAAATCAAACAAAAAAGGAGGAAAATTATAAATGCAACTCATGATCAGGTAAGAAAAAATTGTTAACAAGCTTTTACACTAGATTGATTATAGTTTGTGTTTTTGCATTGGAATGCTCTTCAACATATACGCCTGGTTATGTGTGACTTTAAATGAAGCTAAGCATTGTTGGCCACATAAATTTAATAGCAGAACAAATTATAAATGCAACATATATGCTTGAATGCATGCAGTGGAAGCATGAGAACTAAGTTTATATTGAATGTAAAGTTTATTAATACATAAAATGATCCCATGCATTGTGCGGATTAAAAGCTAGTATATATAAAACCGAAGCCTTTGAAGCTCCCACAATTTTCCACGTCATCATTATTTTTAAGACATCAGCATTATTAAAAAAAAAAATTCAGCTAAAAAAAACTATTTCTATTTCCCGGTCCACGTTATCATTACTTTTAAAACATTAGCATTATTAAAAAAAAATAAGTTAAAAAAACTATTTCTATTTCCCGGTGAAAAATCAAACCTGATACCTATTTTTCACATGAAAATCAAACCTAATACCCAAAAGTTTTCTTCTCCTTCCCCAAAACCCAACTTTGAACGCCATTCCCCTTCTCCTTTTTGTTCTCTATTTCTCTCCCTCATTTCTCTTCTCTACCCTTTCAGCATCCTCTGATTTGTTTTTCAATCAAACTCGATAAAACCCTAAACCTCTTCAAGAACTGACCATCACCGACTCTCACTGTTACAGTTTGCACACCCAGGTTAGGCCCTAATATGTGTAAAGACATTCTCTTTGATTCGATACCCAAAAGTGAGTGTTGCCCCAAAATTTCCCGGTTCAATTTCTCAAGAACTCCTTGGTAAGATCACCTTGAATCCTTATTCCCTATCTTCTTCCTTTTTTGTTGCTGTTGTCCTAATCTATTTGCTTATGAATAATTTGTGGTTTTTGTTTACATAGTTTTTGAACATTCTTGAATTAGGATGAAATCAAAATGACTTTAAGGCTCAAGGACACTGGGAAAACTACAAAATTTTTTATTTGGCGTTTTTATTAGTTTTGGGATTCCTAATTAAGGTTTGTTGCAATTATAGATTTCAATTGCTAATATGTTTCCTCTCTGTTCTTTTTTGTTTTTCCCAGGGAAACATCATAGAAGATCAAATTCTACCTAGGCTTTGTCTCTTGGCATTTTGAGGAATGGTTAGTGATGTTTTTAATTTAATTTAGGATTTCCTCCCTAACTTGTTCTCTTTATTTATTTGTTAGTAGGAGTGAAATTGTGGTTTTTGGGTCCAGTTTAGCACTTTGGTTTACTAATTTGTGTTCTTTTAATTCAAAGCTTCTAAATAAGGTTTTAAATATATTATAGATTTGTGGGTGTCAATGTCAGTTAATTATTGTTAGGTTCTATTTGTTGTTATCCATATAATTTTAGACAAGCCATGAGTCCTCCATGTTTGAAAGACTTAATCTTCATCAAAATATATGAATGCTAAAAAAAATATTTTTAATTTTGCATTTCATAGTGATAGGCGAAAAATGTAATGATCCCTTGTGATAAATTAATTAATTAATTACCCAAGTTTATTAATTAATCAAATTAACATGTAATATACGTGGTAGCACAAACAAATCACCAAATAACTAAATATGTAGCGGAAATTAAATGACACTATGATTTGTTTATGAATGAGAAAAACCTGCACGGTAGAAACCTCACAGGTGATTTTAAGGTCACCACTCTCGAGAATTCACTATTATCAAAACAAACGATTACAAATAAAGGAATCCCAGTACCTTATACCAACCTACAGTTGAACCCTTACCCCAATACTCAATTGGACTTGTTCTGTAGTGACAATCTCTCATTGTATTGCACGGCTCGCAATACGTGACTAACCAAAAGATGCGCCGATCCCAATACACGAATTGATCACCAACTTGAGAAGGATATTGACTACAAAATTCTTCAGTTCATCACACAATGAAGATCATGAAATTGCTTGGTCACAAAACCCTATGACGTACAAACACAACAACTTCTTCGAGATGAACTAGGGCAACTAGGTTTCCGGTCACACTTTTCTTCACACTTGTGGAATCGTGCTCTTGTGCAACTGTACTCGGTGTGACAGTTGCTACTTGCTAGCATTACCAATTAATTTAAAAAATTTTGGATTTGCACTTCACAATTTTCCTGTTTTGAAATATGTGATTGAACTTTGTAAGTGATACCAAGTTGCCTATGTACCCAATAAGAGATCAAGTCATAACTTAGTTCAAGTTTGTTGTTGTTGTTGTGTCGTCATCCCTAACTCTTACCTAGATTGCCTCTTTCAAGGTTTTCAACTTAGCGGAATTTTTTTTTCTTTTTGTCCTTAAATTTTTTCTAGGTCGCCGTTTTCAAGATTTTCAATTTGGCGGGATTTTTTTTTTTTTTTTTTTTTTTGTGTGTGTTCAGTTTAAACTCTTACCGAGGAGCACATCATATTTTCAAACTTAGTGACGTTTTACCTTTATGGGACTAGCCATTTGCCCATCTTTGTCAACTATTTGGTAGGTACCATTGCTGTGAACTTCTTGGACAACATATGAACCATCCCAATTTGATGTAGACTTCTTGGACAACATATTATATATAATGGTCGTTGTGTTGCAAGTGCCAAATATCCTACTTGGGATGTATATGGATGAGTTCTTTTGCTGAATGCTTTGGAAGTTTGATATTAAGGCTTTTCAACACATGCTTTCAACTCTTCAACTCTCAAGCCATCATTCCTCGCCTTCAAATAACTTTTGGGGAAAAAGACATGAAGGGTGATTGGAGAGTTGCTTCATTGTTGCAACAATTTGTCGTCAAGAACTTCTTCATTTTGGATGCTTGGATTCCTTTTCACCTTCTTGTGAGGTCGTCTTGGATTGTTCTTTTGATATTGCTTTTTTGCGTGGATCGCTTGTAATTTTGGGTTGCATTGCTTCCAAGATTTCTTTCGAGTTACGAGAGACCAACTCCCATCTTCATTCATCGGCTTGCCTTTTATTTTAGCTTCATTCAGTGGACCTAAGCACGGCATGTGAAAATTTCCAATTGTTCCAAATTGAATATGCTTGCCAAATGCCCCCAGTGTTGAAGCTAAAGGTGACTTTGTCTTTGTTGGAGTTTGTGACTTTGTTAAAGCTAAGGATGTAGTCATGAACATGGTATAGTTTAACTCAACCGTTTTACCTAGGTCCAAGAGGATTTTACCCTCCTTTGCAAGCCTTATGATGGTATCTTTCAAAACAAAGCATTTCTCCACCAGGTAACTTACAACTCGATGGTATTTGCAATACTTTGGATCGTTAGTGTGACCCATTTCTTTCAATCTTTTGCATTCTGGTAGCTTAGTTATCTTCTTTTCTAGGAGGTCATCAAGCATTCTTGAAACATCAGGTCCCAAAAAAGGATATGTCCTTTCTTCCATCTCTTTTAAGGTGGGTCGACGTCATTCCTTTTCTTGTGGTAGACTTACATTCTTGTAATGAATAGGCTCTGTAGTGTTGTCAAGAGACTCTTAAACAATAGACTTAGAGTACTTGTCACCTCTCTTCATATCTTTATCAATGGGTAAGCCTTTTTCTCCACGGCTAGACAAGCTAAGCTCCATGTCATGTGCCCGAGTAGCAAGTTCTTCAAAGGTACGAGGCTTGATTTCCTAGAGGATGCGAAGTAGTCCCTAATGCATACCTTGGATGCACATTCCCACCCTAGATGCTTCTGAAAGGCGATCTTTGTCATCAAGGTTTAAAGAGCGCCAACGGTTAATGTAGTGAACAACAGGCTCATCCTTCCATTGCCTTATATTTGTTAGTTCCATCATGCTCACTGTGCAATAGGTACTGTAATAGCGATTCAAAAACTCTCTTTCCATTTGCTCCCAACTATCAATAGATTTAGGCTCAAGATCGATGTACCAATCGAAGGCATTCCCTCGAAAGGGAGCAAACAAATTGTTTCACACGGAGATCTCATTTTGTGCCAACGTTGTTACAAGTTTTGACAAAGTGGGCAATGTGTTGTCTAGAATTTCCCTTTTCGTCAAATTGTTGAAACTTGGGAGGTTGATGACCTACAGGCATTCGTAAGTTGTCAACCCTCTTTGTATACGGCTTCGAGTGCATAAGAGAACTTTGAGGTGCACTACCATATTAATCTCGAATAGTATTTGCTATCATGTCTTGCAATTGTTGGACTGATAAAGAAACGATGAAGGCAGAGCTTCCTTATTGGTTGTCAGCCTTCTTTGGAGAAGATGTATGAGCCCCTTGCAACATATGATGATGAGTTTGAGATTGGCCATTGCTACTCCCCTCGATTCTAAACCTTAAGCTTGTTCATAAGGGTGGCAATTTGAAGGTTTTTCTCCTCCACGGTTTTGGTAAGTTTAGCAATGGCACGCTCCATTTTAGCAATCTTTTCATCAATAGTAGTTGACTCTATCATCATGGCCAACATGAATATCATATGAGATGAGCTTCCTGAGAAGATTAAAGAGGTAACCTCTTGAGAGGATCTTGGGAAAGAATCCAGCCACGTAGACATTTGATTTAGAGTAGGGAGACTTGCCCCCTAACATTGAGTTCTTTAAAATGAATGTTGAATCTCTCGCCTTTGTGAAGGTGTGCTTTCTTGCCTCCAAAGTGCTTAAAGAGATGATAGGCTTTGGTTGAGGACCTGAGGTAGAGCATTGGTGAGCTTGGTCACAGGAAAGTAAAATACTATTTTAACGCTTACGCAAATAATACGCCAACCTAGAAAGTATAAACTTTCTATTACATGCAAAAGTCTCTCCACGCGTGAATGTCATCATCTTTCTCAACAAAGGAAACAGGTAGCTGCTACCACCAACTCTCTCTCTCTTTCTCTCTCTCTTGTGTCAATCGGATCGGACTACTAGTTATTGGTTTTGTCAGCTCAATCTTTATCCTTTGTCCAATTGTCTTGTTTTTTTTTTGGATAACTGTCCTTTGTCACGTCTACTCTTGTCTTGTATGCACTTTTTATATGGACTTAGGAAAAAGACAGAATTAAATCTGAGTTCAAAACCAGAAGCCGCAGAGCTCGACCAAACCACAATCAACAAAACCGTTCAATACATGGGGCATACTTAGTAGTAAAACCCATATATATATATATATATATATATATATATAGAGAGAGAGAGAGAGAGAGAGAGAGAGAGAGAGAATGTTAACCAGCACCAGGCGGTGCTGGTTAAGGGCAGAAAAAATATATATATATCAGAAAAAGTAAAAAAAAAAAAATTCTGGATAGTACTACAAAAGTGAAAAAAATGATATGAATAGAAAAAACGACAAAACTTGTGACAGAAAAAATAAAAGAATTTTGTCGTGCGGTGCCTATTAATACAATCAATATATATATATATATATATATATGTATGTATGTATAAAAGTTGTGGAATGAATAATCTTCTCAAGAGAGTAATCTTTTGTTTTACTCTCTATTAAAGAAAGCTAAAGAGAATTCTAGAACTCTCACGTTTTCTCTTACTCTTTTTTTTTTTTTTTTAAGTGTATTGAATTTAATTTCTCATCTAAATAACACGACAAAATATATATTTTACTGTTAAAATCTATCTTTCTTGGGTTAATGCTTTATTTCAATTGCTTTGAATGCATGATTATTTAATTATTTGAAAGTAAAGACTTTGCATTTAGTTATTGTAAAGTTTTTTGAGAAAACATTTACTGTAAAGTTGATTGAGTTTGAAAGTTTTGACTGGTTTGTTGCTGAAATTTAATAAAACTCTAAACACAACAATTTAATAATAGATTTTGCACATGTTAAGTTGATAAGTTATCATTTTTATAACACATAATTTCAAATTTATAGAAAAATGTATCTTCTATTTTGAGAGAGGACTAACTACAATAAAATTTTACAATAAAAAACTACAATAAAATTTGTTTTGTTTAGTTTAGTTATTTTTTTATTTTCTTGTGAGATTTGACTCAAACATTTGCTGGAAGCCACAAACATAAAGCCTATTCTAGCTAGACTTGTAGTGACTGGTAACAATATATACCCAACAGTGTCACAGTGCGAACATATGTTATAGCTTTTACCATAAAGAAAATTTGGTTATAAATCATTAATGATTAGGTGCTGTTTGGCTTTTACCACAGTGCTGTTTGGGTTATAAGTTTTGTTAACTCATAACCCAAAAACCGTGGGCCTCACATGTATAATGTTTGTTTGGTTGATTTTCATGGGTGTTAACTCAGTTAAAAAAACTGAGTTTTTTGGATTTTGATTTAACAAATTCGGAAACTCCTGTAGGCTATTTTCAAGTGATGAGTTATGTTAACTCAGTGGTATTGACGTAATTTTGGACAAGAGTTGGGTCCCACAGCAATGTGTAGTTACATCACTGTAGACCACTTACATCACTACACAACACCTAAAGCTCCCAACGGCACTTTTGTATTACTTTCCCAACTACCTAGCTTTACTCCTTCCATCTCACTTTCCCTTTTCCTTCTCCCAAACCCACAACACACCAACAACTAAAGCAGAGCTCTCCGCCGATCAGCACCTTCAGCCCGAGATATACACAACTCCGTTCACTGATTTTTGTTTCTAGTGAGACCCAAATTTAGCCCCATCATCTGTTGGGTTTTATTTTGATATTTATGTTTTTTCCATGTTCATCTTTCTTTCTTCTTCTCTTCACACCAATGGCTTTATTTTTTTGTTCAGACCATTACTTCACTTTCCTTGTCTCACTTCCTTCACCCATTCCTTTACCCATTACACATTTCTTCAACTCCCAAGCTACATGAAAAGCACTCCATACCCATTGCTCCCTCCCGATTCAACTCAGTCATCAACATACAAATTGTCATATTCTCACCCATTTATTTCAACAGCATCAACACCTATATTTCTAATTCCAGTCTCTACCTAAATGTCACATTACACATAAAATCGCAACCAAATACTTCATATTTGTTACCAACACCACATCTAAAAAAAAAAAACCCAATTTATAACTTTATCCATTTCTCATTTCTGTAAACAATGGAGCAACATAAAGAAGTGCAACAAAAATGTGATCTTTACATGACATACCCAAGTTGGAGTATTAGGTTTTTTGCATAATTTTTTAAAAAAGAAGAAACATTCATACCTTTAAAATATTTTAAAGGTATGAATGAGATCAGCGCCAAGTTGGTGCTCCTTTCTTGCAGTTTTGATCGACGCCTCTGCTGCACGTTGGAGGAGATCTTGCAAGCTGGGTCACAATGGGCATGAGGTATGCCTGCTAGGTGAAGGTGGAGATCAGTTCTATTGGCAAGGACAATGGAGGAAGGCTGGGTTCGGTGTGGGTTTTGGGAGAAGATGTGGGCTGAAGGGAATAAATGAGATGAAATTGTGTTTGGGGTGAAAGTATATGCGGGTAGGCTAACTAGCAAACATGGTGCTTAGTCAGTGGGTCCCACAAAAAAGATAAAGCTTTTGAGTTATTAGAAGGAAGAAACAAGTGTCAAACATGCCTGTAAAAGAAGTTGGGGTATTTTGAGTGATGAGTGATGAGAGATAAGTGATGAGTGACGAAAATTGAGTGATGAGTGATAAAAAAAAATAAACCAAATAGGGCCTAATTGTTAATGGTTCTAATCTGAACCTACCACGTTTTCAAAAAAAATTAAATCTACCACTAAAATTACTTTTCTACCCTACTAATAACAACATGTATCAACTTCTCACATAAAAATTTATTATAAAAATGTTATGAACATACATTTCTCTTGTGGAAAATACACTTTATAGATACAACCTCTACAGCTTTTAGTTCTTCCATAAAATTAAAAATTAAAAATTAAAATTTTGGAGTAAATTTTGAAATCAGACTAAAAAGGATTTGGGATTTTTTTTTTCTTTAGCAAAAATATTTATGGGTGGACTGGGGTTTTAGGAAATTCTTATATGGTATTCTTTTTGGTCAAAAAATATGGGGGGGCTAGTAGTTAATTTTTTATTTTTTTTTAAGTACTACTATTCAGAGATTTTTTTTTAAAAAGCAGGGTGGCCAGCTTTACAACCTGATTTCAACTATGATTAGGTGCGATTGAGATTAGATTTCAACTATGGTTAGGTTCGATTCTTAATCTCAATGATTGAGATTAGGTGGTATTGAATATAAAAAATGAGTAAAAATTAAAAATTAAAAAAAAAAAGTAAAAAAAATATTGAGAGAGGGCGGGGTGAATTGCACGGAACAATTACTATACAAAATGGTAGTATTTTTCATTGGGTTTTACTTTTAAGAATAATTTTTTTTTTTGTTTTATATATATATATATATATATATATATAAATGGCAATATATTTATTGTACATAATAGGTGATGTAGATCGAGTGGTAGGCTATACTTTTTTTTTTTTTTAACCCCTGAGCAGTAGTGCTATTCACCCAAAAAACAAACAAACCAGTAGTTTTGGTCCTTTTTATTGGCATTTGGAAGTAAATTTTTAATTTTTTGTTTTATTAAAAAAAATCTAATTGTTTGGATAGTAACTTCGCTACTAGATTTAGTTAGTGGACCGATAGAACTATAAAGGGGATTTTGGGCTTCAAACTGTAAATTTATATTTATAAATACAATTTTCTAAAAAATTAAATAAATAATAGTTTAACAGTGAAATGTTAAAGGCATCAATTTGGTTTCACCTTAGTTCTCAAAATCTATCGAGCCAGCAATGCTTCCCAAAGAAAGTCATTTACAACAACATATATATATATATATATATATATATATATATATAATCTCTCTGTTTTGAGACTATAGACAATTTATAATGCCCATGCATGTGTTGGTTTGCGTAATTGGGTTTGTTACTTTGTTTAGGTGTATGTCAAGGTGTCGTTTTACAAGACCGGTATTAAACGTTTGTATGTATGTTTTGTTTTTTCTAATGAAGTTCAGTCTCGTTTATACCCCAAAAAATAAAAATAAAAAGTAACAGAAAAAAAATGAATGTCCTATCCTATGTAAACTCTTCTTAATGTATTGTTTTTTTTTCGCACTTATAGGTAAGGTAATTTGGTTGTAGATGTCATAGTTAAGAAAGTTAGATTTTCGTTTCCTCTTTTAGTTTGGATGGAGAGGGTTCCTTCCAATATATTTCAATTTGTGTTAGTTGATTTTCCAGCAACTTTATCAATAAAGTTTCTTGGAATTTTCTCTAAAATAAAAAATAAAAACTCTGTTTTTAGATATTTTACTGTTGGCTTTGTCCCCTAGAATTTTTTTTTTTTTTTTTAAGGAGTGTACACAAGCCTTTAGTATGAACCGCATTATATTTATTTGGGCAACCTTCAAACTAAATACCCATGGAGTCGGGCTCTGGTTCTCAAAATGTGAGAAGCTCGAGGAGAGAGAGAGAGAGACTGGTAGCTATTATAAGTTGGGTCAGGTTGACCCGATCCAATTGTTTGGAACCCTACCAGATTCGGTCATGGGCTTGGTTCATGTTGGGCTTAGCCCAAGCCCCATAGTGTTTCCCGCACCTAGGTCTGGCCCAATCCGTGAGGGGCCTAAGGCCATCTCACTAATTAACCAACCCAGCCATTTAAGTGGCTTTTCTAGGCTTAGTCATACCAGCCCATCAGCTCTTTAAGTTTTTAGGCTCAATCTGTTTACAGCACGTAGCCTAGGTTCGTTTTTTAAAACAAAAGTTCAAAAGCCCATCTCACTCTTTAATAAACTTTCGGCCCACACAGTAAAAGGGTCCATCACCATCAGCTAGTATTTTTCCTTTAATTACTGAAATGCCATAATACTTTTGCATATTTACACTTTAGCTTATATATCTATTGAGCTGTATAATTAAAGTCCATTTCTAATCGAGGGAATGGGGGTAAACTTTTCAAATGGGTTCACAAGTATCTGATATGAAAAAATTATATAAAAATATTTTTTTTCTCTCATGTACATTTGGGAATTATTTATTTAGTTGAAATTAAAATTTTTTTTACCGAGAATAGTGTAAATAAAACTAAAAATTAGCTGAAATAATACAACAAAATTTATGAATAGTACTAAAAAATGCAATAAAACTCATTAATAGTAATAAAAATAAGCTAAATAATAATAAAAAACTGTCTTTTTCACCCGTGCGAAACCCAATAGCTAAGTAGAATTTTGAACTGTTGGGAAAAACTGAAAACTTATGTTTTTTTGCCGTACTGGAAATCTGATAGTCTCCCAGTGAAACTCTGTGTTAGAAAATCAGTTGTTTGGGGTAATACCTGGCATATTAGTAACTTGTTATATTAGAGACTACGTACCTATTGCTTATTGTTTTGTTGAAGTCCAATACTAATGTTATGGAAAATCTCTCTTGGGTACTGTACTATGTTTTCCAAAGATGGCAGGGCACCTTCCAAACCCTCCTAAACTAAGATATCCTGTCGACAGTGATGATGGAAAAGTTCGTCTCTAGCCTTAGTACCATTCTGGTTGCTGCTATTCAAGAAGCAAAAGACAGGATTTCTCAGTTAGAAACTTAGAATATATATTCTGCTGCGAGCTCTATCTTAATTTCCAATCGAAGTCTAAAAGCTTACAAAAAGTTTATTTTGAGGCCAGGAAAACCGCAGAAGATGCGTGCAAAGAGAAGGAAAATAACCTCTTAATCCAAATAGGAAGACTTCAACTTGAAAAGCAACAAGCCCTTGAAGAGAACCATTCTCTCAAGCTAGAGATTGGAAAACCATCAAAGGAGCAGGAAGAGAAGACAAACAAGTTGCTTGCAATTTTAAATGTCAAAAAATTGAGATTGATGAATCAGGGTTGAAGCTGCCACTGGCGGAGCCAGAGGGGGGCGAGGGGGGGCACCTGCCCCCCCTGACTCTAAATTTTTCTAGCATGAGTATTCTAAAATACTTACTGACAGGAGGAAAAGAAAAAAAAAAAGAAAAAAAAAGAATTCTACTTGATTGAAAGTGACTCTCAAGAAAAAAAAAAAAATTCACAAACACCAAACCATGCTTTTGTCTTGTCCTTCGTCCAATTTGAACCAATTTTACTATTCTTTTTTAATTTTTAATTTTATATCATTATTTATACTATTTTATGATACTTTTTATAGCATTTTATTCTTATATGATACTAGAGATACTACAAATTTTACTACTTATATCTTACAAATTAGCATGTCACCAATCAAAAATAATTATTTCAAACATTTATTCATTATGTTTTTTAAGTAATACTAATAACATTTTTACTCCATCAGTTTGTAAATTTTTTAGTAGCTATGAATTTGTTATTTTTGTTTATTTATTTTAATAATATGAAATATAGTCATATTTGCTTATAATTTTTTATTTATTTTGTTATTATTGTTGATTAGTATTTTTTAGATTAATTTCACTTTTAATATCGTCTTTTAATTTTGCCCCCTCTAGACTAAAATCCTGACTCCGCCACTGGAAGCTGCTGAAGAAGTTGATGAGGGAATGGAATTGCAGGACAACTACACTCAGCAGCTCTTGGAGTTGTTCATTCTTCAAATAACGTTGTGATGATTTTGCATAATGATGTTGAGCATTTGTTGATGATGAGAACACATTGTCTTGCCTTAGAGAGAAGAACTTGCTGACAAGACCTTTGAAGCTGAAGAAGGTTCGGATACTCCTTTTGCAATTTGTGAATTGCTTCAAATGACGACTTATGATTTCAGAATTCTCTCTCTCTCTCTCTCTCTCTCTCTCTCGGCTGGTTGGCTATGAGTATCAAAACTTTTTTCTACCGACCTTGTCATCTAGTCTTTGTGGTAATATGGCATTTATGTTGGAATCATCCTCGTAGACAAAGATTGGCGCAGTCAGTAGCTCTTGGGGTTAGTTGCTCATCAAAAAACATTGTAAGGGTGCTCCCTAATGTTGTTAAGCATCTTTTGGTGCTGTTGAATCTGTAGATGATACCGCTGAATGAGTTCATAATTAAACTCGCTTAAGCATTACCGCATTACAAGTAGAGACCAAGCGATTCTTGAAGGAGAGCTTTAAGAGATTGCTGCAACTCCTTATAAGAGAGATTGTACAAACATATGGAATGAAGTTCATGTCCAAACTGTGATAGGATATAGCTTCAAGCTTTGACTTGGTGCCCAATTTAGCATGAGAGATAAAATGTGTCAACTTGGTTAGTAAAGGAAATAAGCACCAAAAATTTACAAAAATGCCAATCTAGAGACTAAACGTAACCTATATTAAGGCAATTAGATCTGATTGTCGAAACATGCATGCTCGAAGAGTTAATATTAGAATGTGGCTCAAAAGCTTATGAAAAATGAAATGAATTTGTGATGAATATTCCTCTTTCATATATTCATATATATATATATATATATATATATATAAATGGACCATCAAGGCCTAATAGGAAAATAGCAATACTTTTAATAACAAGTTAAGAAAACTTTCCTAAAGTATGGCTTGAAAGGTTCAAGATTGTTCCCACCATTGGCAGGCAAGGTTCGTGACATTCTCTTAAGCTTATGCAGGCCAGACTAATTCTCTTTTTATTTTATTACTTTTTTTCCAAGCAGTTGTTGGTGAAACCAAGTCAAATATATGGTGATATACTATGAAGTACGGGTGTGTTTCGGAACTTCGGTGCGGGTGCAGGTGTAGGACTCGGGAATTTTTGAAAAATGTGGGTGCGGGTGAGGCGGGACTCGGCAATTAAAAAATTATTAAAAATATTTTTATTTATATTTTCTATATATTTGAACTATTAAAATATTCTTTAAAAACATATTATTATGCCTTGATTCACAAAACAAAGAAAGAAAGAGGCAAGAAACACAAAACAAAACACAACCAAAAAGAAAACACAAAAGAAGTAACAAATATTCAAAATAAAATTAAGGGATGACAGATTTAGGGTGTTTGGACCTCATTAAAAGCCGATTTCAGCTGTTCTGGCATGATTCAAGGCCGATTTCGGCCTGTTTCGGCCGTTTTAGTCACCGGCCGATACGACACGATTTTGGCCAAATCTGCCTGGTTCGACGCAAATCGAAGCCTCTTCGGCATGAATCAAGCCGAGTCGGTGCGAATCCATGAAAAAAAAAAAAAAAAAAACTCAGACGCGGCACCGATGCACGGGCAACAGCATCGGACACCGCGTCCTGTGTCGCGCCTTTTCGGACTCGGGTGCAGCACTCTCCCAGCCGCGTTTGTGCTTTCTAGATGATATCATGTCACTCCTAATACTTTTGTCAGATGTGAACATATTATTAAACTGCTGAAAATTAGGATTAATGACAAAGAAGGGCCAAGTGAGACAACTATTATGCATCTTGTTTGAGAAAAATTGTAAGAACTTCAGTACTCCACCACTAAAGGAGTGTCCTCACTCCTCTTATTCTTTTTCTTTTTTGGAATATGGCTTAAATGTCTGGAACATCGAGAATTCAAAAAGAATAGAGCACTTTTATTTGGTACATGTGTCTTAATTTTATTGGATAGTCTCACCAAAAATGCGTGCTGATGTGGAGAGTGTCCCAAATGATGTTTTTTTTCTCTTTTTATTTTGGGTCAGCCACATAATTAAGAAACTAATGGGTATTTTTTCTAAGCACTTGTGGGCCTAACCGACTTGAGTGTGAACCCAATTAATCGCATAGCCCAACAGGTATGAACTAAATTATTTTTTCTCAAGCTTATTTGGGCCATCAGCATAGGGTTTTAGGCCTTGAAAGCCTGATAAATTCAAATATACTAAAGAGTAGCATCATCAAGTGTGTCAAATTTGGCATTTGGCACACCAAACACCAAAAAACACCTCCCATAAGATATTTCAAATGTTATAATATTTGGCACATATGAACAGTACCGTTACGGATGAAAATGCTAAAAAAAAAAAATTATTCATTTTCTCTCTCTTCCTTTATGACTCTCTTTCTTCTCTCTCTTTCTTTTTCTTCTTTCTTTCTCTGTCACTCCCTTCATCTCTGTCACACTCTTCCTTTTTTCTTCTTCTTTCTTCTCCATAATCTTCACCTCTCCTTTTTTTTTTCTCTCTTTTATTCTTTTTTCTTTTTTTAGTCACTTTCTCTGTGCCTCTCTATTCTCTTTTTTTCTCTTTTCTTTTTCCTGCCACTCTCTCTCTCTCTCTCTCTCTCTCTCTCTCTCTCTCTCTCTCTCTCTCTCTCTCTCTCTCTCTCTCTCTCTCTCTCTCCACCTAGATTGTTGCCATTGAGATTGACTGTTGTCATTAAGATTGGCCATTGTCGTGGAGTTCGGTCTCACCGATGAGGTCGACTGGTGGAGATCGCAAGTAAGTTTGGGCTTTTTTCTTTTTTTTTTTTCCCCCAGTTGTGGATTCTATGTGATTGTAAGTGGTGGTGGAGTTGGGTTGATTCCATGTGATTTGGGTTGTATAAATGAAGTTGATTCATCTCTTCAATTTTTTTTTTTTGAGAGTTTTGTGTTGATTTTTGGGATTTTTTTTTAGTATTAGGTCCTGGTGTCAACCAGTGGATTGTTGGTGGCAACAAGTTGTACCTGTGGATGTGAGTGGTAATGGTGGTGGTGGTTTGTGCTTGTGTATAGTGGTGGCTTTGGGTAGGTTTTTTTTTTTTTTTTTTTTGGTTGTGGATTCTATGTGATTGTGGGTGGTGGTGGAGTTGGGTTGATTCCATGTGATTTGGGTTGTATAAATGAAGTTGATTCATCTCTTCATTTTTTGTTAGAGTTTTGTGTTGATTTTGGGGATTTTTTTTTTAAGTAGTCAGTGGCAGCGCCATGTTATGGTCAGGGTGTTCCCAAGGGAACACCCTGACTTGAAAAAAAAAAAATATATATATATATATAATAATTTTTTTTTAATTTTTGTACCCTAAAAAAGAAAAATAGGAACACCTCAATCAAAATTAGGAACACCCTCAAATTAAAAAAAAAAAAAAAAATATTTGTTCTACTTTCAAGCCAAAAAAAAAGCCCAAAAAAAAAATTTGAAAAAAAAAATTATAACAAAGCAAAAAAAAAAAAAAAAAAAAATAAAAAATTGTAACAAAGCAAAACAAGAAACGACAACTTGCAAGTCCAACATCAAGCCCACAACAAGCCCACAGCAAGCTTAACAGATTACAGAGGAAGCAAACCCATGGTTTCTCAAAAAAAAAAAAAAAACCCCCCAATATAGATCAGAAACCTCAAATCAATAGTTTAGTACATCAAAAATGACTAAAGTTTTCTTAAAAACAAAATAAATCATAAAGTTAAAGCAAACCTAAAAAGAAAAAACAGAGCAACGGCGCCTCCTCTTGGAAGTTAGATCGGTCCAGTCGCCCCTCATCGCATCGGAGATCAGCTCAGCTCCAGCGCAATCGCTCATCGGACATCGTCGCCCCTCATCGCATCAAAGATGGAGATCGGTCCAGCTCCAGTCCAATTGCAGTCACTCAGCCTCATCGGACATCGTCGCCCCTGACCTCATCGCATCGGAGACAGAGATCGGCCCAGTCGCACATCGTTGCCATTGCACTTGCACATCGTCGCCGTCGCTGCGTCAAACAGGTATTTCTCTCTCTTTTTCTCTCTGACTCTCTCGAAGTCTCTCACACACACACACACATACACACACTCTCTCTCTCTCTCTCTCTCTCAAATATGAAATGAAATAATGAAATAATCTTATGAGTCTCTCTCTCTCTCTTTATTAACTTTAGTCTTTATCTGAACCAGTGAAGTAGTGAACTATGATTGGCTGAAGCACCTTTTAAAAAAAAAAAAAGTGATTGGCTGAACCACTCAGTGTCCAGTGACTCAGTGAGTGGTCCGAATGGAGCTTTAACTTTAATAATTTTTTGACTTTTTGAATTTAGCATTTTGGCTTTATCTTCATTCTTATCCGTTGGTTGGTGTGTGTGTTGGTGCTAGTGTTGGACTGTTTGGTGAGATATTATTTGTCTTTTAGTTGAATGTTTTTGTGATTTGTGAAATTTTCTAATTGGCAGGCTTGTTTGTTGAGTAGTGTAATGTGCACATCAGGGCATGGAGTGTGTAATGTGCACATGATTGATTCTTTTAGACTTTAGTGTAATGTGCAACTAATAAATAATAATTTAATTAATCAGTAATTAATTGGGAAAAATAATTAATAAACAATAATTAATAATTTAATTAACCAATACATTATAAAAGATAAACAAATTAAATTATGTTAGGCTAAACAATAATTAATAATTTTATAATTAATGAAATAATAATATAACAAATTATAGTTTATAAAAGACAAACAAATTAATGAAACAACTAAAAAACAATAATTAATTGAAAAAGATGTAGTTTGTAGTATTGATAATGAGACTATCATGCATCGATTTCAAAATATAAAAACTCGTAAAAGGCAATTGTAAATTTTATGTATTTACGTGTTTTTTGATTGTTGTTGTCAATATTTAAAATTGTCTTTTTATTAGATCGTGTAATTTATACTTGTTGAGGAACACCTTGGAAAAAATTCTTGGAGCTGCCACTAGAAGTAGTATTGGGTGGTGGTGGCGGTGAGCTGTGCTTATGTATGGTGGTAGGTTTGTTACAGTTCTGTGCTTGTATTTATGTATGGTGGTAAGTTTTTATTTTGTATTTTTTTTTATATTGATGGTTTTTTTTTAAAATATTTTAAAATATTATTTTAATGTATAGAATTGAAAAATAGAAGATGTAATGGACGGTGAATTGTAAAATTGTGTGCTAAAATAATAAAGTAGGTTTTTTGATATGTCAAAATGACATATTTATATAGTACCTTATGGGAATGCTCTAAGCCCAACAAATTCAAGAATACACAATAGAAAGTAGAAACCAATGTCATTATTAATATACTTTGACCTAATATATAATTATTTTTATTAATATTTTTTACATAATCACTCTAAAATATCATTCACATAGATTTATATTTTTCCGCTAAGAAGAGGTGCTAACCACTAAGCACTAGGCAGTTGGGCTTGGAAGAGAGTGCCTTCCTCGAGCTCCATTTGAAGGTGGTGATGTACGACAACGTCTTGCATGGATGAATGCCGGCCAAAATGGGAATTTAGCACCAATTTCTAAACAATATAGTTAGTAGTTACAGTTTTCAAACTATATTTTTTACTAGCATCTCGAGTCTAAGAGACTCGATTTTGAAGTTAAAAATCGAGTATTTGAAGGTCGATTTTCATGGTCTGATCCATCTGATGTGGCATTTTTATCCATGTAGAGTCTACTTGGAAATCGAGTCTCTGAGACTCGATTTACAAGCCCAAAAAAAATACTTAAAATCAACCATGAGCAAAACCAAGCCAAAAAAAACTTAAAATCAACCAACCACCAAGATCTGAGCAAAACCCACCACACAAAAAAAAAAAAAAAAAAAAAAAAACCCCAAGGCAAGCGGCGGGCTTGGGTCGCGCGACCTAGGCGCTCCGCACGGCCTGGGTCCCGCGACCTGGGAGCGCCGCGCGGCCTGGGTCCCGCGACCTGGGCGCGCCGCGCGGCCTAGGTTGCTCCACCTAGGTCACCACCAGACCGGATCCGCCACCAGAGAGAAAAAAAAAAAAAAAAAAAAAAAAAAAAAAAAAAAAAAAACTCACCCACGGCCGACTTGATACCCATCCTCCCACGCACGGCCCACGGCGATCTGGGTTTTTTTTTTTTTTTTTCTCCTCTCTCTTTCTTCTCTGATGAGATGAGAAGGTGCAAATGAGAAGATGTAGAGGGGTAGAGTGATAACGCTTTCTAAATCGAGTCTTAAAGACTCGATTTTCAAGCGGCCGCCACGTGGAAAAAATGCCACATCAGACGTATACAGACCTTAAAAATCGACTCTTAAAGAGTCGATTTATAGCCTAAAATCGACTCTTTTATACTCGAGATGTTACTAATCTATATACATTCAAAACGGTGCCTACTAACTATATTGTTAAGAAATTGGGGCTAATTGCCCATTTTCTCCGATGAATGCCCATGCAAGAAGTGCCATCAGTAGCACCAAGACCACCGCCACCCATAATGAAAAGCTCCCACAATGGCTAGCAATGATAGGATAGTTGGATAGGTAGGGATGGGTGCCAGAGGATGAGCGGTTGGGGATGTCCTGTAGAATGGTCGTGGGGTTGTGTAGAAGAATGGTGGATTGACCAACATGATGTTTGTGACCTGAAAGAAAACAAATCTTTTAGTGACCAATAGTCTATTACATCAAGCGCTAATACAACAAAATATGTATAGTATAATATCAGACAAAATATTGCATCTACAAATTAAAACTATTGCAATGGTAATTTCAAAGTTTTAAATTATTGTATCAACAATTATAAGTTGCAATAACTTAAAATTTTCAGCTACAATAGAAGTTTTAATATATTAGGAAAAATTGTTACAATAAATTAAAATGAAGAAATCGTTGCAATAAATTGATATCAATAATTTTTTAAATTTATTGCAACGAAAATTTTAAACTAATAATTTATTGCAATGAAGTTATCATTGTAATAATTAAATATTAATTCTTTTACAATCTATTGTAATGACAAATATAAAATTGCAATGAATATGTCATTGCAATAACATGATATTAATTATTTCATAACCTATCGCAATGCCAAAATGAAGTAATTATCTATTACAATGAAGATATCATTACAATAATTTAATCCAGCTTATTTTGGTCATATAGGCATTTGTTAACTAATGTTTTTATAACATTCATTTGATAGGTAGAATAATTGACTTACATACCCTTATTTTGTTTTATTTTTTTAAATGGGGAATGGTAAAAATTGTCTTTGGAGATTTTAAGTGTAATTAACTTTCTTTTAATATGTTACATGCTATTTTTTTTAATAATAAAAATAATTATTTATATTTTTATAATAAAAATTGTATTTTATTTTAAATGTATCAATGCATTTGCATGGATTACATTACATGCTAGTTTGTATAAAAGTGTACAATATAAACTAATATTTTCCTTGAATAAATTTTAGAATATCCAAGTCATGCCAAGGAAATTACAAAGGACTTTGGGCAATTACTGCTTTTGATATCATTGGCACTCGATGTTATAACATGAAATGGACAATGTCATATGTACACAATGAGAAGTAATAGTGTAATACTCCCTACGCATATATAAAGTAAGTTACATTAAAGATTTCGTTACAAATCATGATTACATCAGTACATCTCCTTCCTAAAACACCCTATATATATATATATATATATATATATATATGCTCAACTTAGAAAAATGAAAAGGGTAAGCATTTCTCCGAGTATCATGGCGAAAATCACTCTCTTCTACAGTAATGCTTCTTTCTTTATTTATCACACGTAGCCTTCATCAAAATATGGCCAAACTAATATACTACCACAGCTTATACTCTAAGCACAAGCTCATTGCCTTCTTTGATTCCACTCTTTCCTTCAAACTTGATATACTTATACGACTTGGCACATGCAATGTAGACTATTAGATCCGCCATTGTCAAAGCTGCTAGGAGGAAGTAGAACCGGTCTAGATGACCTTTGTTAAGGTTACTAGGGATCCAACCAGGCATTTCACCTCTAGTAGAAATTCTCATCACAATCGTCACTAGCAAACTACTCACATAGTTTCCTAGTGACATTGATGTCGTGTAAAGTGCACTTCCGAAGCTCTTTAATCCATCGGGAGCTTGGTTATTGAAGAATTCTAGTTGACCGACATACATGAAAACCTCAGATGCTCCTATAAGCACATACTGTGGAATTTGCCAAAAGATGCTCAAGGAACTAGACCCTTCACATTGGGCGCATTCTGTTGTTGCATATTTTAATCTGAAATACTCTACAACCCCAGCTGCTATCATGGCCAATATTGCTATGACAAGACCAATTCCCATCCTCTGAAGCTCTGTGAGTCCTTTAGCATTTTTGGTGGTAGAGGCAAAAAGAGGGTCAAGAACCCGCTTGTAAATGAAAATGAAAGCCGCTACGCTGAGAATGTCAAAACTAGTCATGCTTGCTGGAGGAATGTGGAAGGTTGAAATGGTGGTTTTCATGGCAGCACCTTGTTCCACAAAGAGAGATGCCATCTGAGTGAATACTACTGAATACATTATTGTACATAGCCAAATTGGAAGAAGTCTTAAAATGCATTTCACTTCTTCAACTTGTGTCACAGTGCAAAGGTGCCATGGATCACGAGCATCCTTGTCAATCTGGTTGAATTCCTTTGAGGTGATAACGGCAGCTCTATCGAAGAATCTGATGAGGTGAATATGAAAACCATTTAGCATGTATACTATTTCAAAATGTTCAAGCCAAAGCCTAAAAATGGTAGAGGCTTGAGTTGTCAGTCAAAAATCTAGAATGAACGCAACTTCAACATCATATTTGGTCAAGACACTTATGATCATGTGCTCTGCCTAGCAGTGAGTTGTAAAGAATAACTTATTACGCACTGAGTGCCAATTTTACCTAGAAAGATATGTATATAAAGCTGAAGATGACATATTGTGAAACTGAATTTTTGTATCAAAAGTGCTAGCTCTCCCCTTCATTCACAACAATATAACATTCATCCATCTAACAACAACCAAGCCTTAATCCTAAAATTTTAAATTAAGTGATAAATTCTCAACAGAATAATCATAGTTGACTACATGTTACATTTCCTTAATTACCTAAAGTATTCATAAGTAATTTAAAGGTAGAAGGATATGAACTTACTTGAATCCTTGAGTGTGGATCATCTTTCTATCCCCATTATTAGAAATTTCCTTTTCTTCTAACTCAAACAGATCTTCTCCACTTGGCATCATCTCGACTTTCCATTTTCTTGTTGCGGCCACCAACACTTGGCTAAACCGAGAGAGAGGGTTGCCTTTTGGTTCAAAATGTCTGTACCTTGGGGTTCCACAAAGAAACAAGACCAATGCTAGAGTGGCAGAGCCAGCTGAAGCCCAAAATCCTAGAGCCCACATACCTTCATTCTCAAAATAGCCCAAAATAGTGTTTGAAAAGAGAGACCCAAGGTTTAAAGCCAGGTAAAAGTAGCTAAAGAAGGATATTTTTGAGTACCCTTCCTTACGGTCCTCTTCATCAAACTGATCTGCCCCAAATGTAGCTATATTTGGTTGATACCCTCCATTCCCTAGGGCAATCAGGTAAGTGGAGAAGTAGAGCAGTGCTATCTCGAAGGATGAATGGGATCCACAATGAGATTGGTCACTACCACAGCCTTTAGGCTTGAGTAAGAACATGTATGATGATAGCGATAATGATATCAGGCCCTGTCATATATACCACGTGATTCGCATAAGCATATGAACAGTAAGATTTACACTTCTGAGAAATAATTAATTGGCCTAGGAGGAAGACAAATGTTATAAGTACCACCATAAATGTTATTACGAAGTTTTACAAATTTATATGGTAATGAAAGTGGTTTGTACACTTTGACAATATAATAAATAAGTGTTTGAATTAACTTTTATTGATAGGTGATAAATTAGTTTGTAATATCCATGTAGTAAAAGTTATAGTATCTTTAAAAGAAAATATTAGGGGTACAAACTTTTTTACAAAATTTTTAACAAACTGTTGATGTAATTAATGAGTGATTATTAATAAATAAAAAAGTAATACTATTAGTGAATCCAGTTGAAAACTAATATAAAATTGACCATAACAACAATTTATAAAAATGTTGTAAAATAATTTGTGGTCGTAGCATTACTCATCTTTAAAAATATCTTTCACCACTAAGAAAAAAAAATTGAGTCATTGAGTGCTTATGGGTCCATGCATGTGTCAACGGGAAAGAAAATATATCCAATGTTGCCAACTTACAATGACAAAGATGGCTTGGAAGATGGCACAAGTCTTGTACCTCCCCCAGTAGGATTCACTTAGGAAGGCACCAAGTAGTGAGAAAAGGTAGACCGTCCCTGTCCATTTGCTAACATTGTTAGCTGCATCAGCATTGTCTTGACCCAACACTCTTGTCAAAAACAAAACCAAGTTCACTCCTACTCCGAAGAATGCCAATGTAGCCAGCCCTTGATTCACTGTGATAATTATTTTCCAACACAAACAAAAAATATAGTGAGTTTTGCTATCTTTAAATTATTGGTTGTTTAGTTATACTAAACAATAATTCAAAAAAAAAAAAAAAAAGGTATCTTATTTGCTACATAACGTCATAACGATCGCCAATAATATTCGTACTTTTTGTTTCCACATGAGGCATTAATATCTAGAAATAAAGAAATATAAAACATAATTAGTAGCACTTTTAGAAAAACTCCATGCAGCCTTGCTGTCTTTGTAGATTATTACAACACAGCGGTGATTCAAGAAGAGGAATCTTATTTGCTAAAGAACTGCTTAATGATAAATAAATAAATAATATATATATATATATATATATATATATATATATATTTGCACACACACACATGGACGGAGCCATTCATGGACTAGGAATGCCCCCCTCCCCTATTTTTTTTTTTAATAATATAATTATATAACTATATATTTAGGTACTAATTTTAGCAACTTTGTTTAATAAAATTACATTTTGTCCCCTTTATTAATCATTATAAGAGAAATACTATAGTTACAAACTTTTATACAACATTTTTACAGATTATTGAGATAGCAAATTCTTACTGGTTTACATTTGAGTCCACCATTTGCATCACTTTTTAACTTACTAATAACCACTAATTACAACAAAAATTTGTAAATCTAGCATTTTTTGGCTAAGCTATAGAGCCAAAAGCCAAAACTACTACATATAGCTAACAATAAAATCACCCTCTATAACTTCAAGTTCTAACTCCATCCCTGTTTGTGTATGTGTGTGTGTCTATATATGTGTGTGTGTGTACTTTAGGCTTTTCTTGGTAACTGAGAATATGTTGAAAACAAAAAAATAGGAGATGATTTTCATGTTTGCATCTTAAGATATTTTTAACAAAAAAAAGAAAGAGCATTAGTTTAAGAGCAATATTTAGAAACTTTTTATAAGAAAAGTTAATTGATATCCTGAACTATTTTTAGAAATTATTTATGAAAAAAAAAGTAACTAACTTTTTTTTATATTTACCACGAAGATTGTATTAAAACAATTTATTAACAAATGCCCTCAAGAAAAGATAACATAAAACCCAAGCAGTGTAGAAGAGCAGAATTACCTAGGATCAAAATTCCAGCAACCCAAGTTCCAGATCTCTCTCTAATTGCAGGGCGGCCATGCCAATCTACAGTTCCATCAAGCGTACAAGTCTCTTGCCCCTGTTTGATCTTCCCATCCACGGCACCCTGAAAGTTCACGTGGAAATAGATATGTCTCATTCATATTGATTCTCAACTAACAACCCAACCAGCAATTAAAATTAAGAGGAGCATATATATGATCTCAATGCAAACACTACTTTAAATCTCAACCAAAAGCTAATGATAGAGCATTTAATGTCCTCGTAACAAAATGAAACAAGTAAATATTATGAAGCATCATTAATTAAATTCTATGCTTTTGTGGTTTAGTCCATTTAGATTTGGTCAATAATTATTTTATACATATGATATGTACGTTGTTCTATATAATTATCAGTTCACTACGGTCATATCAACCACACGAATTGTGAGAGAGAAGATTTCGAGCCGTGGAAGCTTACGCGACTTTAATGCCACAAACACCAAGATGTTCGCCTATTTTTGTAGAAGATTGTAGGACCAAATTTTATTTGGAGATAAAATGTAGATGGCCATGAAGAGTGCGATGGACATGACAAGTTTGGCGTGCAAATACCTCACCCACAAGTGTCACATTAAATGGACTGAAGAAAACCCCTCCATGTCGAATATGATAGTCAGTGATAACAACCTGTGTGTTCTTTGATGTTTTTAACCATTAATTGGGCTTATATTTTGACTATTTGTATCTGTGTGTTCTTTGATATTTGAACTTTTTCAATTCCCAGAGAAAAGAAAAGAGGTAGAGATATTCCACATAATAACCTTTTCTTTATGAAGCATGCATGATGCATGGTTTGTAACTAATTCAGATACGTCGCTTAGGGTCAAGTACAAGCTTTATATAATTAGAAGAAATAAAAGATTTGATAGAACGTACCATTAAACTACTACATCATTTATAAAATCTGACTTATCTGAATCAGTTTTTCATTTATAAAACAGTTTTTCTTTTTCTTTTTCTTTTTCTTAAACCATAAAAGAATCAGAACACACATAATCCATGATTTTTTTTTTTGAATCATAATCCATTAACTAATTAACCAGCCTACGCAGAGAATTGAAAGTAGTTAACAATATGAAGTTTCAAAAGTCAAAACCACCTAACACTTTTTTCTTAAGAGAATTAGATATAAGCTAAAACCACACAAAAAATCCATTAAAGGAAGAAAAAAACAGAAATAGTAATTAGTATTTAACAATTTGATGTTTTTATAAGTATAGTTTCGAGAAAGACCAACAAATTCTCAAATATATTGTAACTTAGTGACATGGACTGATTCTCCAAGAGTGGGGAGAATATTGATTCAAATCGCTTCTCCTACTTTTTTTTTTTAAAAAAAGACTTTAGAAATGACCATGCCTTTGGCTTAAGTACCTCCAAACTCTTACATCTTGGAGAGCACGGGTTTGATCTCGATTTGTGGTTGTTAAAATCCCAATTCAGATCAATAGGACCTTAAAGTTTTAAGATTCTAGAATTGTTTGACGATTTGAATCTCACTAAAAAAATTTAATTAATTAGTAGAATTAAGGTAGGATCTAGATCTAAATATAGGACTGACAGCATCATGATCCCACACCCAAGCCTAGATTTTGATATATTTATAACCAGTTTTTTAGACATATGAGCTCAATTTAAAATTATAAAAAATAGAAACCTTTTGTTAGCTAGACCTTTTGTAACAAATAAATTATTTCTTTAATACAAATCCCTAGTTTTAATTGACATCTTATATATTAAATTTTTTTCTTAACTCTAAATGTTAAATCAATTATGAGGAACTCTCTTCTCCATATCAAAAGCACATAAATAAAGACAATACAATTTAATAACCAATTAACTTCCATTTAATTGAATTAATGCTTTCATAATAAAAACTCATGTCAATACTATTCTTATAATGTCTTTTAGCTAAAACAAATTTATATTTTGAAAAAAGTTTTACTACATACTTGTATACAGCAATTTTTGCATAAAAGGTTATGAGACAACAAAAAAAAAAGCAATATGACCCTTGGACATATATTGCTTTCTTTTTACTTTTATATAATCCTATATGCAGCAAATATTTTATACTATTTACTTTTATACTTTTAATTTTTTTTTATGTAGATTATTGTTTTTATTTCTATAATAAATGGTATTTTATTTTATTTTTACAAAAAAAAAAACTATAATTTTTTTCCCAATAAAAAAAAATTATTTCAATTAACTTAATGTAGAAAAAAAAATATTATGCAGGACTTCGATTTGACATCCACACCACAGATATAGTATCTTTACTTTTTGGAAAAAAATGAATAATAACAAAAAAAGAAAAACAAGAAGGGTCTAGTTAATGTGTGTTGTACACATTAAACTATCTATTTTTATAAATATTTTATAAAAAAATTAAAAAAATTATAAAATCTTTTTAAATTTTTAATAAAAAATTAAAAAAAAAATTATATATTATTGTGTGCCTTCAGCCTACGTTACTAAAATCCAAATAACAAATCAACTTGACGAAGACCGCAGAGACAACTTGACTCACGTGAGATTCACTTTACATGGAGTCTGACAACCAATATATCTCCACACGTCAGCTGGGCACCACGTGAAAGTTTGAGCTCAAATCTTCTTATTTGTTTGAGCAGTAAATCTTTTGAAGAATCATTTCAGAAAAAATAATAATCAAGATACGTGGCTTCCCTTATTGCTTGCCATGTGGGTGATCTTCAATAAGTTTCACTTAAAATATCAATTTATAATTATCATAATTATAATTTTATTCTTTAAGTATAATTATATTTTTGTACTAAATCATTTTTTTTTCCTAGAAAATAAGAGAATATAAATATGTTCATTGGATATAGACCTAGGTTCCAATGATAAGAGTCAGAGCTAGAGCCAGAGCTAAAGCCACTTCATTTTGTTAAGATCAAGAATTACAAGGCCCAACCGGATTCAAAGTATGTTGGTGTTGGATCCATCATCCCACGTTGATAAAATATAATGTGTTTGTTTGTACAAATAAAATAAAATAAAAAATAAAGAAGATAAAACATAATGCGTGGCTAGTCATTTTTTTTTAAGTTTTAGCTCTTTCAAGAATTTTTTTTTTTTTTTTTTTAAATTATAAGCAAGTTAAGCTATATTCCTTGTTGTTGGTCTATTTGGTTAAGTCCAAAATTATATGTAGAATCATATATTCTACTTCTAGATAGAAGAAGTAGTTCTTGTCTGTTTATCAAAAAAAAAAAAAGTAGTTCTTGCCTGTTTAACCAAGGAAAAAAAGAAGGAAACAAAAAGATAGAGAGGTTTCTGCAACATTTTAGGGGTACGTTACTATGTCCAGCGTCGAAATATACATGCCAACACTTTCCCAAAAGTGCAACATGTTACATAAGGATCCCATGCACGGAAGATGTTGAGCTTTGATGATAAAACTAAATACCAAAATGAATGAATGAGCAACACAAAATAGATTTGGATATGGTATTGATTAGTAACATATATGACGAAGAGCAGCTTGTAAATTAATCCAAGAAATGTAGCAACAGAAAGCATGCATTTTTATCACATAGTTTCATGGAAATATAATGAAGTTTCACTAACCTTGTTGCTGCAGACATTTAAGCAAGCCATTGGTGCGGTACTCTCAGGCTCTCAGAACAAGACCTTTCGTCTATAAAATGAAAACCAAAAGAAAGAGCTATAGAGGGAGTTTAAGGAGAGGAAGATAGAAGAGCTTGAAAATATTAGAGCTATGGTGGGAGAGTGTGAGGGGTATATGTATATATAGAGGGTAGAGAGAGTGAATGGACGGCTAGGATTTCATGTGAGAGAAAAGCCAGATTTGGAGGAGAAGAAGAGAAAAATGATGAGAAGGAAACGTGATGAGATTGAATTACAATAATCATGAACATATCATCATGATTCTGAGTAGGCTAGTTTTCTCTTTCTAAACAATTAATAATAGTGATCGTAATTTAGCTGTCTTTGATATCGACATGTTTGAAACATGCTTTGCTTTCATGGGCTTCTCTTCTATTTTTAATCAATCTTTTTAAACTTTTTGTGAGACGTTAATTTTTTTTTTAGTTTATTTTTTTAACTGTTATATCACTTTGATGGCCATGGCTATGTATTTCACTGCAATAAAATTATCAAAGATACGTGCGAAAGATTCTTTATTTTGTTTTCTTTGAATTCTTTTTGGATTCATTTGGGGGAGTTTCAACTGAATGTGGGAAGCAGACTTTTGTGGCCTAATTAAAAGGGAATGAAAGATTATTATTATAATATTAGTAATTTTGTTATTATTCATTCATGGTAACTATCAATGGGAATGGACTAGACTAACAAAGAAAAAGGAGGTCATTGTTAATTACTAGTTATTTTAGGTGCACAAATAATAAGTGCTTTTGTTGATAAAATGATGTCTTTGGTTATACCAAATAAATTGGCTGGTTGCTGAAAGACACGTGATGTGAGGAGAGGGTGACACACATTGATCGAGTAGACTAAGACCCCATAAAAATTTTAACGGATGTGACAATTTGTTATTAATAAGTTAAGAACTAATGTCACTAATAGGTCCAAGTGAAAATTAATTAAAACTTGTTTACTCAACTATTGTGAAAATTATTGTAGAATTTGCCTTTGAACTAGACTTGGCTAGTACAATTCTGGAAGGTGATTCTCAGGTGCTCATGGGTGCTTTAGCGGAGGAGGGTGTTCCTTCGTCATCTTGTGGCCCCCTCATTGCTAATGTAAAAGCTCGTAGTTTTCTTCAGTTATATTACTCTCATGTTAAAAGAGAAGGCAATAAAGTTGCTCGTAACTTATCTAAACATACTTTACATTTTTCAGATTTTAATGTGTGGATGGAAGATGTTCTATCACAATTTTGTTTATGTACTTAGGCTAATTTAACCAATCTTCCTTAATAATATCTCATAGTGTTTTTCCTTAACAAAAAATAAAAAATAAAAGAACTATTGTGAAAATTGTTTTGTTTATAACATTACTTAATTGAAAAGTTAGTCATGTGTTTGCTAATTACATTGCAACTATTCATTGACTAGTCAAGCAATTACAAGGAATTAGAAATTTAAAGGAAGAGCGTTAGAGCCCAATTGAATAACTATCTCAAAAATCAAGGAATGGGTGAACAACAAATCAAGATAGGTGTCCCATAAGATCGGGGCAAATGTAACATTTATGACTTACAATAACCGCTAATAACCTTCAAACCTCAAATACAAATATGGTTTGAAATTTTAAGAAAAGACACATCTAACAAGTAACATCCATATATATTCTGCTTATTTTCTCTTATAATTTGCCATTTAAATCAAACTTAGCCCCTTTTTTTATGTTTTAACACAAAGACACACCACAACTAATCAAACTTAACCTTGATTGTAGCTATCTAGTTACATTAATGTTAGTAAGTGAATGTTTATGGCTTACCTAAATGTAACGTAGTTGGAACAATTTAGCTTTGAGTATTCGTATATTACATTAATTATATATATGCATGTAGTTGTAGTCAGTTCTAATATAACTTTTCTTATTTATTTTTGGACAAATTAGAATGTTTAAACATCTTTGAATATTTGACTATTTCCTCGAATGTATTCAGTTTCATTCTCCCACACACACCAGATTATGACAAGGAACCCAAAATCGTGAATATCATAAGACCTTAGGAACCATTTAGTTAACCTCTTAGAATATCTTTGAGTATTCATATCATGATCCTACATTCCTATGCCAATATGCCATAGCCTGTCACCTCTTCTTTGTGACATTATCACATTAAACACGAAATCAAATAACGTCCTATTTAAAAGTCGTCTCAAGGCAAGAGAGAGACGTTGCCTCAGAGCTACCTCTCAGAGCAACAATTTCACAGTGAACAAATTAACAATGATTGCAAAAGGCAGGCATGCATGATTGAAATAAACAAAAATGAGAAGTTTGTTTGGTTGAGAAATATATAAAAGTGATTTGAGGACTTTGGCTGCATAGCATGTGAATCGAGGAGGAGGACAGAGAAGTGAGGATCTACCTAGCACTAGCAGTGGACAAGTTGGTATATAGCATATATACAATCCTCCTTTTCTTTTTTACATTTTAGTTGCTCATGTGCATGCATGGATTGGCCAGGACTCATTTCCTCTGTCATTATAGGAGAATAATTGGTGGATAGCCTATAATAATATGGACTCATACACCTAGACCATACATTTTGTATATTCCCTAACAACCACAATACTTGTATATGCAGCTTCTAAATTAATTGGGCTAGTTTCATGTAAACATCAATGATTTTCAATCTCATATTAGGTTTTTTACATGCAAGGTACCTAGGAACTCCACTATCTAGACCAAAAGATAAATAACAAATAAAGATCCACTTTAGCTCCCCTCGGATTTGACTTTTCTTCATGGCATCTAGAAGATCCAAATTCCCTTTGCACGATCTTCTCTTTTCTTGTTCCTTCGTGTACAGTGACTGTGTCAGGTTTTAATTTTAGGGGACAAAATTTATAGCTAACGTGCATTGTCTCTATATACCGACAGACATATATGTTGATTTGTAAACATTGTGCATGAACACAATCTGCAAGGTATCTGAAAGATCCAAATTCCCTTTGCACGATTTTCTCTTTTCATGTTCACTTCTCCACAGTGGCTGAGTCAGGATTTACTTTAGAGGACAACATTGATAGCTAACGTACATTGTCTCTATGCACCGACGGATATACATAAATTTGTAAACATCGTGCATGAACGTAATGTGCACGCATGATCATATTTATGATACTTGAGACCAATTTGGACAATAAAATGTCACTCGGGAACATATTATGAGGTATTTTAATTTTAGAAACCCATAAAAAGATAGTATATCCATTATATTGTGTTTATTTGCTAGTTTTATATATATATATATATATATATATAGATAACCCAATTTATAATTTTTTATAGTCAAAATTTCACTTATAATTCTTATTTAATCATTTTTAGTAACTAAGTAAATCTCATTTATAAATTATATCAGGTTTTTTTTTTCTAACTCATTAAAATTATTATAAGATTTTTTTTTAGTGAAGCTTGATATATGAAATAAACAAATCAATAAAATCAAAAAAAAAAAAATATATGATTTCCATAAAAAGATAGTATATTCATTGTTTCTAGGATTTTCATATATGAATAATCAGTGTAATTTTTACTTATGATTCTCATGTAATAATTTAAAGTAATTAGATAAGTCTCAAGTTTACAACTTATATCGTTTTTGCTAAACTCATAAAATGATTAGGAAAATTTTTTTACTATATGACGATTTATAAAACTATCCATATGTATTCTTTCAATATATTACATGACTTATTTTAAAGTTATGTGACTAAAAGTATATGTAAATAATTTTTTTAACTGCCACATAATGAGTTGTTTTAACTGCCACATAATGAGTTGGAGGAAGTTTCCTCCAAACTAAACTAAAACCTCCCTTCAGTTTCCAACCTTCCCATATCCATATTTCTCTCTCACTCTTTTTTTTTCAAGAAATATATATTTTATATATAATTTCTTATTCATCCTAATTGAAATCTATAGGCTAAGAAATGAATAGAGGAAGACTTTCTATTATAGATTTATAGGTTAATTTTCAATATAACAAAAACCTCTTTTCTATATAATACTGTATCACCCACTTTAATTATGTGAAGCCCAACGTGTGTCCAATAAATTTATCTTACTGAGATACATGACAGATTTCATGAAATTATTAACTAATCTGATCAGTATCTAACCTAATCTAATCTCTTGGCTTATGCCAACAGAATCAACTTCTTTGCATATTTACGTGTGAAATGCACTTACAAATCAGGCCTAACTATTCAAATAGGAAACAATTAGTTTGCCTTATCGCTTCTAATTAAAAAATTAATAACCATCTACATCTCTCTCCACGAACATCACAACACAAACAGGTGTACAATTTTATGTCTTAAACGCTAGAAATGGTGATAACTTTTCGCCACTTATTAAGGAAGATAAACACGGAAACAAGGGCTCGTATATTTATTGCTTTGTCATTTGAGTATATAAGTTTATGCCCAAGATAAGGACTAGGAGAAAAGACTTGTCAATGGACTAGCACAATATTAGAGTCAAATAATTTGAGTCTTGTGACTGCATGGAGATATGCTTGTTCTTCTTCTTACTAATTAAAATTCCCAAAAAAAAAAAAAAAAGCTTTATCTTGGTCTTTTAAATTGTAAATAGAGATTTCATATTGGTATTTGGTATGACCAATGCAAGTTATACAAGGATATACAGTCATAATGCCCTTTGGGAGAGTGGTGCATTGGTAGGAGTCTTAAATTAGCATCACATGATGTTTGTAGGGGTGTGCTGGTTCGAGTCACACGCTTCAACAAAAAAATGTTGTGTTGTGACATGGATAACCCTAACATACCCAAGGGTGCTCCATGCTATGTTGAATTTGGGTTTAAGTGAACAGGGTTGGTGACTATACACGCAAGACCATTTTTATTTTTCTTTTTAAAAATTAATACACAGTGATAATAAATGACCTTTTTGTACAAAATTTTCATTCTCAAAATTAAAATGACGTACTTGTACTAATTACTAAACATATATCCCAAATCGCCAAGAGTTTTATAATTCAATTGGTTGACACCTCTTTATTTTTGCAACAAAAACCTTTAGAATTTAAATGCTCTCACCCCATCTATTAAAGTATTTGCAATAATACCGAAAAGATCGAAATGTTATTTTGTATTTGAATAAAGAATGGTATTACATAGTAAGGGGAGACAACAATCACCGACAAATTTATCAAAATTTATTCAAAGCCTAGTATGTTTGAGGGATGTGCAAGAAGAGTTCATAATGGAGCATTGTGCCAACTTTCTCCTTGCTTCGAATATAAAAACTGGGGTTCAATCTATAATGGGAATTGTGGGATTAGGTATTATTCAATAAGTATGATGAAAAAATAATTAACAAACGGTTTTTATTTTTTTAATAATATTAAGAGGTAAACTTTAAATCTTTAATATGATCTAGATCTAGTACAATATTATTTGTGTAAAGTGGGCAAAAAGGCTAACAAAACACAATTATATGATTTACAAATCATATTATGCATATGAACCCACTAATGTGGTTCTTTTGAGCTGTTTTCAATAGGTTAACCTTTAAAATTTTTGAGGAGGAGGACAGAAGGATCCTAGTAGCTAGGTTCTGCTCACATCACACATCGATACCATTAATCTGTACCTTGGACCCTACATTCATCCAAACCCAAGTACTGAGTACTGTTGAATTAATCATTTCCCCAAAAGATCGAAAGACCCTAATATGGTATTAATTAGAGGTTAACAGCTTGTACTCCTCTAATTAATTCCTTGTAAATTGTAATTAAATATGTTGTTCTGCTAAGAACTCATTTTAATCAAATACAAAATGAGAAAAATTAAGAGATGCCCTAGGAGTATTGGTTTAAGAAATATTTTGAAAACATTTTATGAGATAAAAAAAAAATTTGGACAATTTTTTATATTTTTCATAAATGTAATATTAAAACTTTCTTAAAATGATTTATTAACAAATACTCTAAGAACAGCCGTAATTTGAAAATGGTCAAATAATAATAGCATTATTGGTAGCGCTTTATACATGTAGCTCAAACCCTATATGTACCTCTCATTCTCTCACTATTTCCCCGTCTAAAAAAGTTGTATAAAAAATCATATTCAAATGGTCAAATGCATATGCTAATTACAATATTTTTCCGTGCCCATTTCAAATGATTGAGACTCAATGACTCATGCAAGCAAATTCAGGAATGTTGACAAGTTTTGAAATGGTCGTATATAGCCCCAAAACATGAACCACAAAATCATGCAACGTCAAACACAAGCAAGATTTCTAAGCTCCAACGCATTACGTTCAACTTACACGACAAGCAAAATAGGAACAGCGTGTTTTTCTGCAACGCAAAGCAACACATACCCATTTTGTGGATGAAGGCAGAAGCCATATACGTTATTCTAAAACCAGCAATATTAATGTTCTTGCAAACGCCACCGCCACGCATTGATGACAAGACATAGAGTCAGAAATGAAGAACTAGTTGAAGAGTGGAAAAGAATAGTATTACATAATAGAATATAGAAAACTTGGCTTTCTATAAAAGTTGTCTTAATGCAACTTAGAAAATTAAAAATGTGCAAAATGTGTTACACGACCTCCTGCACATTTATGTTCTTTGTTATATAGTAATAGAGTATGCGTACTAAATTAAGAAAATAAAAAAGTTAAGGGGAGGTTGTTATAAGATTATAAAAATTCAAGGAATCTTAGTTTATTTTATTCTTAAAAAAATTATAAAAACTAAATTATAAAGATACCAATAATGCTATATGGATTAGAATCTTTTAATACTATCAAGATTAAGACGAAGAATACAATATTAGGAACTATACAATAGAGTTAACCTAATAACTAAATCTAAATGATATTAATCCTACTTAAGAAAGATATCACATGATCAATTAACAAGATGCTGAATCACTATCAATACAATATGAGAAAAAAAGTTAGGAATCAATTTTATGTAATTAATAAAGATATTATTAATGGGTCCGGTTAACATGCTCTTCTAAGGAATTTGTTAATAGACTATTTAAAAAAAAAATTAATATCACTTTTTATTAAAAAAATATATAAAAAGTTTCTAAAAAATCAAATAAATTTTTTCTTTTCCCATAATAAATTGTTGAAAATACTTTCTAAACTAATACCCTTAAGAGCATTTGCATAAGTTCTTGCAAAAAATTTTGTCCATTTTAACATAAGAATGTACTTTTTCTATTTTATATATTTACTTTTCAAAACGTCTTACATCAAATTACCTATTTTACGCTATATTTCGTTAAAATATCAAATTTTCTTGATTTTTTTAATTTCTCTTTCTTCATACAAAACAACCACCATCCACTTACTTTTTTCATTCTCAAGGTATGTAAAGAAAAATTAAAAAACTAAATACAAAATATATAATATCAATATAAATTTATATAATTACTGTGGCAAATTTATAAATTTACACAATTATACACAGACTAATATAAGTCAGTTTTAGATAAAACTATGTAAATTTTACATTTTTTATTCTTCATGGATTGATGTAAATGTCCAAACACACCTAACAAAATTTTCCTATTATTATTCAGCAAAACTACCATCAAACCCACTAATAGATAAAGGTGTATTGACAAATTTGAAATCCATTATTACCTCTCCTTTTTCTTCTTTGAATAAAGCGGTGATGGAAAAGTCATATTGGTTAGGGAAATTCACGACAAAGAAGAAAGCACACAATTTAATGCAATTCCTTTCAAAATTTTCAATCTATAGGAGACAACATCAGGATAGAGTCAATGTCATTATTAAAGTTAAAAAATTTGGTGGGTGTAATTTGTTTTTGTCATTTTTTTTTTTTTTTAGTTTTACTAACTTTCAAGTTGGTTGGTTCAGCTGGTTGGACTTTTGGGTCCTAAAAGATTTATGTCCCTATCAAAAAGGTAAGAATCATGTGTGAAAAGCGCCAGTTCGTATTCAATTTACGCACGGCTGATATGATATCCAATATTTGCTTATTACTTTAACAATACTACTCTCTTTGTGAACAGAAACCAATAAGCAGGATGGAATATCTTTTTTTTTTTTTTTTTGGGGGGTGGGGAAAAGCTTGCTTATCATCAAACTGTACCGCGCTGCCTGCTGTCTCAGCATGTTGGCAGAGTTTTCAACGATTTTTGATTTTTCAGACTTGTCACATTTCATGTGGTTCACGTTCAAAGTCTCAAAGATAAGCACCACATGACTTTGGTCTGGACTGACTAGCTAGTAGCTATAAGTGATTACTATTAAGTCTGATGATCTGACAGATTTAATTTTATTTAATTTATTAAAGAAGAGGCTCTAGATTTTTAACAAAATATCTAGAACCGCCATTCTTGATTTTTCTTATTTCTTTTTTGGGAGTAATTGAACTTAGAATGTCTACAATTTTTGGGTATATAATGCCCACAAATTTTGCATCCATACTAATTGAATCTTTTTTTTTTATGGGAAAGAAGTAATTATTAAAGAAAAAGAAAAGCCACAAATTAAGAAGCAGGACTGTTTACCTCAATTCTGATAATAAATTATAAGCAAAAAAGGCAGCAACTCATATCAAAATAATCAAATATATTATATATGATTGAAAGACCATTTGACCAAGGTATGGATAACACTATGTGAAATTCTAGGAATCCAATCTACATGAATGTTTGGGAATTGAGAGAGCAAATAAGACATACTTGAGCAGCTGCTGAGAATTTTCCATGGAATTTCAGGGCTCTAGCTTAGATATGGCCTCAACTACAACTTTGGAGTCACTATCAATGAAAATGGATACAAAGTCCAAGTTGACAGAGCTTTATGGCCTAGTCTACAGCTTTAGCTTCCAATGGTTCTCAATCAAAATAATTGAACAAATTGTTGATGGCACTGGCGGCAAGTGCAGGTGTTCACAGGACTACCTAACTTAGAAAAAAAAATTAATTATTATATGTAAATTTAAAAAAATTTACAATTTTTTATCTTTAAAAAATATTTAGGACCACCCCAAATTTTTTTAAGCTCAACATAATTATATTTTGGACAAATTTTAGCAATAAATTTGGTTGTAGATTAAGACTATCGATGGGTTTGGATACAGCGTTTTGGGCATTTTGCATTTTTCAGTTTTTTTTTTTTTAGCCGTGAATGTTGACTTTTTGCATGAATAGTATACTGTGCACTATTCATAGATTTACAAATATCATTTTTCAAAAACTTTTTTATTAAAAATGAGTCCTGCGGTACTATTTATATATTTAAAAATTATTTTGCTACAGTGTTTTTCAGTTTTTAGCTGTATCTAAACGGACTCTATAACTCCACCTAATTTTTTTTTTTTTTATTGGAAGTGAATTTTGGCAAATCTACCATTAGATTACATTTTTTTAAAAAAAAATTCTCCATACTTACAAAATTTTAAAAAGATCAAATATCAATAGCTATGCCATCACTCAAATCTTTAAATTTCAAATTTTGTTGTCTAAAATTATACATAAAAAATAAATTTATAAACTAAATAGTAAATAACTTCTGATTGGCATCAAATTTGACATGTGTTTTAAGAACATAAAGAACGTACAATTTAATATTTAAATTTTTAAAATATGTAAGCATGTTAATTTGTTTAGTGAGAGTTGTAGCTGTAAGGTCGCGATTCGTGCCTAGGCCCAACAAGAAGGAGGATATAGGCCCAAAGAGCTCAATACAATAAATTTATAGAGTGTGGGTGAGAAATCTTTTTTTTAATGAGTTTGAACGATAACAACAATGGCTCAAGATTACAAAACAACAAAGATGAATGAGTTTATAAGATAAAACTTATCCTCGGACTCAAGCCGAGGACCAAGTGCTTATATTTCTCCTCACTTAAAGATTAATTACAAATATCCAGTCTACAATGTTTTCCTTTGTATCTCTCGATCTCCCCTTCTACAGGACCTTCCTCTCTATCTCTCGATCTCCCCTTCTACAAGACCTTCCTCCTTCTTATAGTTCCTCCTCCTCTCCATTCTTGCTCTCCTTCTTATAGTTCCTCCTCCCCTCCATTCTTGCTCTCCACGTGTAAAATCCTTGATACTTGTACCATTAGCCTCTTCTTAAAGTCCTTAAGTAATAGCTGTAAGACTCAAAATCACTGTCCAGGTATCACTTCCTCATAAATGCAGCCAGAGACTTAGGTATAGAGCATTCAATGCGGTGGTAGCAACTTTCTTTGAGATATTTTCCAACCACCCTTGCTCTCTGTGCCCTTATGAAACATATCTTCATCTCCAAGACCTTCCAAAATATCATTCTAGTCAACATGACGTACTACTTGATCTTCACTGTACTTAGCCGAGAAGGTATTCCTCCTCGGATTATTTACATTCACTTCGTCCGCTACACTTGCTTTTGGGGCTGTAAGATTGATATTATTATTACCATCAATCTGCCCTCGAACAAGTAAGCGTCTTAGAACCAAGCCCATGACCCAAAAAATATATCTTGGGGCTTTTATCCCCACAGTAGCAAAAGCCCAAGAAAATTTTTATGAAACTAAAATTTTGAAAAAAAATACAATTTGCAGCATTGATAATGAGACTATCATGCAAAGATTTCAAAATAAGAAAATTCAAAGAAGAAATTGTAAGACTTCTTTCTTTGTGTGCATGTGTGTGTGTGTTTTTATGGTCAATATATGAAGTTCAATTTTTATTAAATTTTGTATAATTTAAGTTTCTTAGTGACCAACCTGAAAAATATTCTTAGAACCGCCACTGGTTGATTCGGCTTTGTCACTTTTGTGGCCTAAAATGAATGTGCATTTTAGATTTTATTCTAATGGTCCACCCTCCATTTTCATGAGCTGATTTGATTTTGACCTTGTTCTTAAAGTAAAATATTATTAATCAAAAGATAATACATTTGATGATAATGATTTTGTGGCCTAAGGTGTCATTTGAAAGTTTGTATGGTGGTCCATCGCCAATTATCTTAGGCTTATCAAGTATGTAGAAAAAATTCAAGTTTGATTTTTCATAGTTTTGGACTGAAAAGTGAAGAATGTGTAAAGAGGCAATACTATTTTTCATGAGTCTCCTTCTTTATGGGACTTGGGGTATATTACATGAGAATCAGGGCCCCAACATGTCAAGTTAATTATATATATATGTGTGTGTGTGTGTGTGTGTGTGTGTGTGTGTGTGTGTGACATTGTTTGTCTCTTTCTGTTTATTTCTTACTTGTTCTTCTTTTTCTTTTTCTTTCTGGTATATAGTCACCATCCCATATGGGCCAATCTACGATGGGTCTAAAGTGGACACCACATTGTCCACTCTAAGTTCAAAAAAGTCATGCCAAATTGCCAATGTCTACCACCCACTATGTAATTAATAATACCAGACCATGGAATTTTTATATCTTTATTAATTGCATTTGGTTTTTAGGGTCTATATCTTAATCAAGATTACTTTATATATATAATCACTGTTTAGCAACAAACCCAGCTGAGATAAATATTAAAGAATGTGATTAGTACCGACAAAGGAATTTGGTTCTCATAATTTTCCATAGTGAATATCTGTTACTTCCATTTAGATTTATACAAGAGCTCTATTAGTCTAGGCTTAAGGTCTCTTAAATAAAGAAGTCAATATCGTACCGCAGATTATACCAGTTTAGTCAGTGATACGATATATTTTAGGTACCGATCAATACTGATATACCGTTTTAGGTTTACCACTATTTTATATATTTAATATATATATATATATATATATATTTTTCGGCTGAGAATCCTAATACTAATACTAAAAATAATTGTCAAAATAATAATATAAATATATAAATTATTTTCTTTTGGGCCAATGGCATCATGTCACTCACAAATGGTACTCAATGGCCGTGCCAAATGGTACTCAATAGTTCAAATTTGATTTTGAAAGTGACTTTCACGTGGGTTTGGCAGAAGACACAAAAATCAAAGAGGGAATATGAAAAAGTATTAGAAAAGTTATTATGAAGTTGACTAGAAGACAAAAGGCATCCGGTGAGAGTGAGACAGCGAAGAAAAAAGAAGAAAAAGAAGAAGAAGAAGAAGAAGGAGAGAGGAGGAGCTCGCCAAAACCTAAGCTAACTAGCAACGTGAAGGCGAAATGGTGGTGGCAACGTCAACGTGAGCAATGGTAAGTTACTGTGGGAGGAGAGAGAGAGTAATTTTTAGTTTTTAGATTTAAATCTGAATTTGTAATTTTTGGTTTTGTTTTGGTCCAGTACATATTTTCCAGTCGGAATCCGATATTTTCTCCCGGAATGGACGAAACGACCCGGTATATCTGGTATTCAAACCGATACGAAACAAAGGTATTTTTGTACCGACAAAGGTGGCAAAATGGAAAATACCGTCCGTACTGGCCAATACGGTACGGTATTAACTCCCCTGCTCTTAAGTGGACACCTTGGCTCTATGGCCCAAGTAGAATTTGAGCAGGGCCTAGAGTTCTTAAAATAAGCCCCACAGTTCTTGGTGTGTGACCTATTCACACCAAGGGTTCGTTTCGATAGAACTTATTACTGAAAACTGAAAACACTGTAGTAAAATAATTTTTTAATATATAAAAATTACTAGTCACGCTTAAAATCACTGTTCATTGGCCTAAAATCACTGTTCATGACCAATAAATAGTGACAAGCGCGCGTCCAGGAAAAAAAAGGCTGAAACGGGCTGAACCGCAAACATGGAAAACTGAACGTGAATCCAAATGTATTCCAAGTTTAGGATTTCATGAAATGATGGTGGGTTTTTGTTTTTTGCCACAAACCCACTTGTACCAAGATTAAGAATGGCAATGGCCATTGGTAGACATGGCAAAACGGGTCAAAATTTTCTTACCCGACTTGACCTGACCCGAAAAATACTAGACCCGAACCCGATTTTTTTGACCCGAAACAAAAACGGGTTGACCCGACCCGAGTTTTTCGTATTTTTTGCGGGTCAACCCGACCCGACCCGTAACCCGACTCGAACTCGAATCACTTTTTTAAAACTTTTTTTTTTTTTTTTTTTGTAAAAAAAAAATTAAAATTAAGACAATAGTAGTTTAATTGTTTATTATGAACTTTAAAGAAACAATTGATACATTTACATATGCAAATTAATTGAAAGATAAAAGGTTGAGCATTCTGTAATGAGTAAATTTTTTTTAATATTAAATAACAAAGTACATACCAAGATAATATGGTTACAGTAGAGTTAAAAATATAGATTTAAAATTATAGACATGTGTGAGAAATATTTACAAGTGTAAAAATAGTGAAGCCAAAGTATCAAATTAGCATAAATTATGAATGCTTAGACTCATTTTTTAATAATTTATGTCCAAAATAAATGGCTTTTCAAAATAAACTATGATATTTCCTAGAGTGTGTGTTGTTTAACAATGATATGATATTCATAAAAGAAACCATGTATAAATAGGTAAGTAATCCAATTTTAATATATATCTCAAATTGAAATAGAGTGCCAACCACAATTGATAATAGAATATAAAATTAATTTTCAAGATTGTAAATTTCTTATATATTTTTATTCTTTATCAAATGAGTTATCCAATAAGTCATTTGTAATTTTGTTTTATATTTTGGAATGTTATTTGTAATTTTGTTTTATATTTTGGAATGTTAATATTGTGTAGAAATAAAACATGTGTATTTGTTTTACTTATGCTTGTGTTATTTTGTTTTAAATAGCAATGTTAGGATTTGTATAATTTTGAAATTATTGAATAAGTATTAATAAGTTTAACTGAATTCATTCTTGATATAAGTGGTGAAGTCAAAATAATGCATTTTACATAAAATAATTTGTTGCATAACTTTTTAAATAACAAATACATGTTTTATTTATAAAAAAATTAAAAATAAAAATTAAAAAAAAACTCATGTGAAAAATACGGGTCAACCCGACCCGACCCGCAACCCGATTGACCCAAACCCGTTTTTGACCCGTGACCCGTTTGACCCGCAACCCGATTGACCCGACTCGACCCGCCCGTTTTGCCATGTCTAGCCATTGGGAAGGATGGATTTAAGTGCGCTTTCCAATGAAATCATATCTTATAAAATGGATTTAGAGTAAATTTTAATTTAAACTTTAAAATCTTATATGGTTTGAATAAGTTATGATTTTCTGTGTCACAAGCCCAAACATAACCTGTAAGTGCACAAATCAAACTAACCCAAGTTAGAACCAGTGGACCAGCTTAATGAGCACTAAACAATGAATTTATAGAGAGTGGATGTCTAATCTGGGTTTCGGGACGACAGATAACACCAAGGTTCGATGCGATCATGTAGTTCTTGCACTTATCTTATACAACAGTGTGATATTAAGTTAAATACTTGAATGCCGAGGAAAGTTCTTCATATCTCTTTTACAAATTCTCTCATTCTCTCTTACTCTGTTTTTCTGTCCTATTTTCACCACCTTTCTCTCTCGTCTTCCTTTTCCTTTTATAGGCCTCACTTTCTTCTTCTTCCTCTTTCCACGTGTAATCTAGGTGTTTCCTTTTAGATACTTGTCCCATCATTCCCCCTTACTCAAGTATCTGGCGGTGATGGTAAGGCATAATTTCAATGTTCAGATGTCACTTCTTCATTAATGCGGCCAGAGGGGTAGGTATAATGCCTTCAATGCGGTGGCAGCAGCCTTTTCTCTGATATTTGCCCATCAACTTAATTTGTTTCTTATCCTCACTCTCTCTTAGTCACTTGTACGTAAGGTCCTTAATACGGGAGTCTTTGAACTACCAGGCCACTAATATTGTCCTTGGCAACAAGCTGCCGAGGACAATGTCATCCTCGGACGTCGTGTCCTGTGGTGCAGCGCTCGTGCATGATAACTTCCTTTGTCACGTGGCATCGCAGGAAGGAATCATTATGTCCTCAGACCATTCAGGACTGTTAAGTTGGACTTTCTTCTTTGTGAGGGTCTTTGGGCCGGCCCAATATGTGATTTGGGGCCCATAGGTACCACAACAACCCCTCGAAATCCTCATTTCTATTCTGTTGGAGAGGAACGAGGGTTTCGATATGTGCGCACGTAAGGCGATACGCTTCTGACGCTTCGATCTCCTGGATGCGCTTCAATTAAATATTGGCGGCGTTATGTTCCCTGTTTCCAGCCGCATGATGCTCATCTAACGGATAGGCACCTTTTGAGGAGGTAGGCGGGAGGCTTCCCGCTTTACGTCTTCCCACGAAATAAATACCGCCACTTTAAAGATCTTCTGTTCATTTCAGACCTTTCGCATTGAACCTAACCTTTTCTGCAACCTGCACGCGTCTTCACACCCTTCATTTCTATGCCGAGGTGACGTAGTCATTTAAAAGTAAGTTCTTCAACTTTCTGATTTCATTATCGCTTTTTACTCTTTCGATTATCCCCTTTTTTCTGTCCTCGGCCATTTAGATCTTCAGATTCTGTTATAGTGTTCACTCCCTAGTTTTGAGAAATGGGTAGGTTCGCATCGCTAGTGGATACCCCTGAGAAAATAGAAGCCTTTAAAGCCAAATATGAGATCCCACCCGGAGTGTCCATTAGGTACTGTAAGACGGGAGAATGGCTCACCAAGAGAAAGACCGGTGAGGTAGCGATTCCCATGATAGCGTTTATAGAGGGAGGGATGAGAATCCCTATGATGCCCATTACTATGAACTATCTTAGAACCGCTAGGTTGTCCCCTACACAGTGCGCTCCCAATATGTTTAGGATCCTGGGTGCTACTGACGTCTTGAACGAGAGATTAGGGTTAGGTCTTACTCACCACGAGGTGAATTGGGTGTATACCCTTCACCGATTGAGGGGGCATACCTACTACTTGAAGTCTAGACACCCTGAAGTCAGATTGATCCAATGCCTTCCCCATTCCAACAAGGGTTTGGACAAGGACTTCCTTATATTGTCCGGGGAGTGGCATGACGGTTTCCACTGTCCGACGACGGAAGGGGAACCTGGTGAGTGCTCACGTGGCGTCAACCTCACTCAATGATAGATATACCGTTTCTTTTGTTGATGGTGTTTTTCCTTAATTTGTTTGTACTAATCTGTTTTTTGAAACATATGCGCAGATCGTCGCACGCTTGCGCCTCGTGCCAATCTCGTCAACTTTGATCGTCTCGACAAGATCTTGAAGGCCGAGGTGTTTGTGCACTCAGACGGTCAGCTTCGCGCCGCCCACCGCATCCTCGGATACACACCCATATCCTCCGCCTTCCAAGAAACCAAGTGTGTCATCAAGGAGAAAGATCCGCGGCTCCCGAGGATAAGTGTAGCGGTCGAGGGTTTTCTGTTGCCGCCTGGTGCTTCAGTCCCTCAAGGCGTTCTGATTACCGAGCCTGTCAGGGTTGTCCCGAGAGCCACAAATTTAGCCACGCCCTCGGCTCGACCTAGATTAGGTGAGGGTTCTACCTCTCAGCTAGTAGCCGAGGTAGAAGAGGAAGAAGGAGAAGAAGAAGAAGAAGAAGAAGAACAAGAAAAAGTTGTTGAACTTTCGGATTCTGAGGAGGAGTTCGAAGCTTTAGATCCACTCTTTCCGGCCAGACACCCCTCTCCTGTCGTCAGATCTCCTTCTTTCACATCCTCAGACGACGACGACCAACCCTTGATAAGGATGGGAGTTCAGCGTAGATCCAAGCCCAGCTTGAAGGACGTGTTAGAGGGGCAAGCTGGAGCACAGGAGCTCCCTAAGGCGCCCCCCGTAAAATCTAAGGACAAGGGGGCTGAGCAGGTTCCCTCGATAAGGGTTACACTTCCTCCTTCCTCTCAGGTTCAACACGTCGATCCCGCCGATCACAAGAGAAAAAGGGATCAGCCCAAGGGGAAGGAGATAGTCGATGGGAGCAAAGACCTCCCTACTAAAGAGGCCGATCCAAAGAGGGGAGGCAAGCATACTCGGCATGCCCACCCGAGGTCGGAGAGGCAAATTGACCCTCCAGTGGCATTTCATGCGCCCATTTGGGCTCCCCAAATGCACGTGGACGATCAGGCTGTCACTACAGACGCGTCCATTAGGGGATCCGATGAGGGCACGGCTGCCTGTATTGCTGATGCATTAGAGCAGGCGCTATTACTGCCTGAGGACATGGGAGAGCTGCGTAGGATGAGGGATCATAACGTCTTTATGACCCTCAAAAAAGAGTTAGCTATGGTAAGGATTCAAATTGGCCGATCTTCGGCACTTATACTTTTCTTTGCCTTTCTTTTCTTTTCTTCTTTTTTTTTTTGTATATAGTGTGCCATTTACTAACAATGCTTGTACGTAGGCTGTTCAATCTGCCCATAGGGCAGAGGAGATCGCTGCCAGCTCCTACAGAGCGCTAAGGGATGAGGAGGTAAGGCTGGATCACACTAAGAAAATACTGGAGCTTAAGGATAAGAAACTCCAAGAGGTGACCACCAGCTTGAGCAGGGCGACGAGTGAGAAATCAGGCATAGAGGCCGAACTGAAGAGCACCGCCAGGCAGGTCGAGGATCAGAGGTTGCTGCTCAAGCACGCCAATGAAGACCTTGCCTCGGCTAGGACGCTGGCGGAAGGTCTGGCGAAAGATCTTACGGCGTCCGAGGAGGCAAAGGAGGAGGCTCTTAAGACCAAGGAAGAAGCACTTGCCAAGGCACAAACAGCCGAGGCAATGGTGGACGAGGCTGAGCAGAGCGGCTATGACATGGGCGTGGCAGAAACCACGGAGACCTTCAAAGCCCAAGTGCCTAGGGTTTGTAGGGACTACTGCCTCCAAGTGTGGAGGGAAGCTCTCTCCCGAGCCGGAGTTGATGCTTCTTCTCCTCTATGGAAGGTGGAGAACGCCTACATCCCCCCTGCCATCCGCGTGGCTGCCTCTAGCTCAGCCAAGGACGATTCCTCTCTTTCCTCGGCTGGGATACAAGCGAAGGAGAGTGTTGCCGAAGACGCTGCCCCTACTGCCCAGGTTAAAGATGCAGCGCCTCCTCCTGCCTCCAAGGAGTTTCCCATCAACCCCGAGGCGAGTGGGACTATGGAGCTAGTCTTAGCGACTTTGCCCATAAAGCCTAAGGAGACGATTGAGGGATCTTCAGCCTCTGTGGTGCCTCCTGCTGATCCGAAGGACCAAACTCAGCCCAAGCCATAATCATTCATTCCTTAGCTGCTTCTCATCCCTTTTGCTTCTCTTGTATTTGCCTTGTTGATTTTACTTCTTAGTTCCGTTTTCTTTTTACTTTTCTTCCTTTGTAACTTATCAAATTTGGTTACGAATGTATTGATAAATCTTTCGTTTAATGAAAAGGGTTCCCAATTTAAATTGCTATTCTGTATTATGTTTGGGGTTGATATCTTATTTCCTTGCTATGCATGTAATATTGATATACAATCAGCTTGTCTCTATAACATGTACTTGTAATTTTCGGCCCTTAGTCAAGGAAACTTATGCAACTCATATACGTGCAAATGCTTTAAGCAATGACTGCCAACTCTTGCTTACACTTGAGGACAAACAACACGCTAAAGAAGTGATACACTAACAGGGAATCCGTTTGCTTAGGACTTACTTAACAATTATTTTCATGACAACATGTTGAAAAGGAAACTTAATGGCATATTTTACATTTGAACTGACAGTACCTCAAGCTTTGCGCTTAGTACTTAACAACAATCAAAGACTCGTTTACTTAGTAATTCTAACGCTGTTTCCATGTCAGGGAAAAAGACCCGAGGCAACCTTACTTCTCTACTTTAAATTAAGATAGAGGATCTGTCGATCCGACATAACCTTAGTTAAAATTGAATGAGGTAGAGAGTCTGAGGACCCGACGTAACCTCAATTAAATTTTTAAATAAGGTAGAGGGTCCGAGGACCCGGCGTAACCTCATTTTTTGCTTTTAATTAAGACAGAGGATCTGCTGATCCGGCGTAACCTTAATTAAAATTTCGAATAAGGTAGAGGATCCGAGGACCCGGCGTAACCTCATTTTTTGCTTTTAATTAAGACAGAGGATCTGCTGATCTGGCGTAACCTTAATTAAAATTTCGAATAAGGTAGAGGTTCCGAGGACCCGGCGTAACCTCATTTTTTGCTTTTAATTAAGACAGAGGATCTGCTGATCCGGCGTAACCTTAATTAAAATTTCGAATAAGGTAGAGGATCCGAGGACCCGGCGTAACCTCATTTTTTGCTTTTAATTAAGACAGAGGATCTGATGATCCGGCGTAACCTTAATTAAAATTTCGAATAAGGTAGAGGATCCGAGGACCCGGCGTAACCTCATTTTTTGCTTTTAATTAAGACAGAGGATCTGCTGATCCGGCGTAACCTTAATTAAAATTTCAAATAAGGTAGAGGATTCGAGGACCCGGCGTAACCTCATTTTTTGCTTTTAATTAAGACAGAGGATCTGATGATCCGGCATAACCTTAATTAAAATTTCGAATAAGGTAGAGGATCCAAGGACCCGGCGTAACCTCATGCACAACAGAATTTATGGTAGAAAAATGACAGAGATAAAATGACAAAAGGCGCTTTTTATTAATAATAATATCGTCTTAAGTTACTTACATTCCAGGGATGGGGTACAACTTTTTCATCTAAGTCTGCCAAGTAGTAAGCTCCTATTCCAACTGTTGCCGTGATGCGATACGGTCCTTTCCAGTTAGGTCCAAGCTTTTCCCATGCTGGGTTTTTGGTGTTGCCCACTACTTTCCTCAGCACTAGGTCTCCGAGAACAAGCGGTCTCGAGTTCACCTTCGAATCATACCCCTGCTTCAGTTTTTGTTGGTAGTAGGCCAAATGAATCATGGCGACCTCTCTCCTTTCCTCAATCAAGTCTAGGCCCCTTTCCAGCAGTCTATTGTTGCTTTCCGGAGTAAAGGAGCTTGTCCTCATTGTAGGGAAACCAGTTTCTAAAGGGATAACAGCCTCGGCGCCATAAGTCATCGAGAATGGGGTTTCTCCCGTTGATCGGCGAGGTGTGGTCCGGTACGTCCATAGGACATGGGGTAATTCCTCCACCCATCTCCCTTTGGCGTCCTCCAGTCTCTTCTTCAACCCGTTCACTATCACTTTGTTAACAGCCTCGGCCTGCCCATTTCCTTGCGGGTAAGCCGGAGTGGAGTACCTGTTGGTTATGCCGAGGCCACAACAATATCGTCTGAACGCCTTACTATCAAATTGCAAACCATTATCAGAGATGAGGGTACGTGGGACACCAAATCGAGTGACGATATTCTTCCATATGAATTTCTTCACATCGACATCCCTGATGTTTGTCAAGGGCTCGGCCTCTACCCACTTAGTGAAGTAGTCAGTACCGACAACCAAATATCTTCGGTTTCCAAGCGCCTTTGGGAAAGGACCCACAATGTCTAAACCCCACTGTGCAAAAGGCTAGGGACTCGTCAGAGGATTGAGCGCACCTCCGGGCTGATGGATATTTGGAGCAAATCTTTGACATTGATCGCACTTCTGCACGTAACTCTGAGCTTCTCTCTGCATGTTCGGCCACCAATATCCCTGTGTTAGGGCTCTGTGAGCCAAAGACCTTCCTCCTGTATGACTTCCACAGATTCCTTCGTGTAACTCTTCCAACAGTAACTCTGTCGCCTCAGGGTGCATGCATAACAGGTATGGGCCAGAAAAAGATCATTTATAGAGTTTATGATCCTCGGCCAACCAGAATCGGGAGGCTTTTCTACGTATCTTGTCCGCCTCGACTTTTTCTTCGGGCAGAACATCATCTTTCAAAAAGGATATTATGGGGTCCATCTAGCTAGGCCCCGTCCTAATCTGGTGAACATGGACAACGCTTGCTATCATTTTCAAGGGTTTAGGTAAGTCCTCAACTAGGATAATCCGAGGTAGTCCTTGTGCTGACGACGTGGCAAGAGTTGCTAGGGAATCAGCGTGCGTGTTGCTACTTCTGGGGATATGAGACAAAGTAAGAGATTCGAACTTGCGTTGTACAGCTTTAACTTGATTCACATAGTCCTGCATCCTCGGATCTCTGGCCTCTACCTTTCCATCTACTTGACTCACAACTAGTTGAGAGTCTGAGAACATTTGCACGGTCTTTCCCCCCAACTTGTGGACCATATCCATTCCTTTCAGCAAGGCTTCATACTCGGCCTCATTATTAGTAGCCGAGAATCCCAGTCTTAAGGACTTTTCCAGTGTGAGACCTTCTGGGGTCGTAATTACCACACCCACTCCGGATCCTCTTTGATTAGCAGCCCCATCAACGTAAACAGTCCATACCGCGAGACCTTTGCATACAACCGTACCAACTGATTTTTCATCAATGTCCCTGTTGATCACACTGTTTTCTATTGTGGGTTCAGCAAATTCCGCAACAAGATCAGCCAACACTTGGCCCTTTATTGCTGTGCGGGGCATGTACTTAATGTCAAAAGAGCCCAAGATGGTTCCCCATTTTGCAATCCTGCTGGTATAATCCGCACTCCGGAGTATAGCTTTTAGTGGAAGCTGAGTCAAAATAACCACCGTATGGAACTGGAAATAATGGGGGAGCTTACGTGTGCCATGCACCACGGCAAGGATTGCCTTCTCTAATGGTTGATAACGTACCTCGGCTTCATGCAGGGACTTGCTCACGTAGTAAACTGGCTTTTGTACGTCCCCTTCGACCCTTATTAGCACCAGGCTAACGGCGTGGGCTGCCACTGCGATATATGCAAACAGGACTTCGTCGACTTCGGGTCGAGACATTATAGGAGGATGAGCAAGATACTCTTTAAGTTGCTGAAAAGTCGCGGCACACTCTTCTGTCCATTCGAACCCCTTCCATTTGTTTATCAATTGGAAAAATGACCTGCACCGATCAGCAGATCTAGGGATAAATCGGTTGAGGGCAGCCGTCATCCCAGTTAACCTCTGTACTTCCTTCGGATTCCGAGGCGGCTGTAAGTTGTTGATGGCCTTGACCTGAGCGGGGTTGACCTCAATTCCTCTATGCGTCACCATGTAACCCAAAAATTTGCCGGACCCTACCCTAAAGGAGCATTTGGATGCGTTGAGGCCTAACTTATGCTTCCTCAGCGTCTGAAAGGTGTCATCGAGGTCTGATATGTGAGCCGAGATAATCTTACTTTTAACCACCATGTCATCTACGTACACCTCAATTGTTTTTCCCAGTTGCAGTTCGAACATTCGCGTCATCATTCTTTGATAGGTAGCCCCAGCATTCTTCAAGCCGAAGGGCATCACCTTATAGTAGTAGTTCCCTATGGGTGTGACAAAAGCTGTCTTTTCCTGGTCTTCTGGAGCTAAGGGTATTTGATGGTAACCTTGGAAAGCATCCAGAAAGCTCATCCGAGGATGTCCCACAGTAGCATCCACCAACTGATCTATGCGGGGCATTGGAAATGAATCTTTTGGGCAAGCCTTATTCAAGTCTGTAAAGTCCACACATACCCTCCATTTTCCATTCTTCACTACTACCGTATGGGCTAACCACTCTGGGTAAAACACTTCCTTAATGGCCCCAGCTTTCTTGAGTTTTAGCACCTCCTCTTTAACGGCATCGGCGTGCTCTTTAGATGAACGCCGAGGTGGTTGCCTTCGTGGCACTGCGGCTGGATTAACATTGGGGTGATGGCAAATAAACTCCGGATTGACTCCTGGTGCTTCGTAAGCATCCCATGCAAACACATCGATGTTTCGCTTCAAAAAAGCGACCAGATCTTTCTTCTCTTATGGGGGTAACTGACTTCCTACCTGGAAGAATCTCTCTGTATCATCTGCGATAACCACTTTCTCCAAATCCTCACAGCCTGGCCCCTCAGCCTCGGCCTCATTTGGCTCGGCCGAGGATACTAACTGCTACAAGTTCTTCTCGACCAGGGTTTGAGACTCCCGTCTCGTCTGATGTGTAATGGCTGCTGTTATACACTGCCTCGCCATGGACTGGCTGCCTAATATTTCCTCAACCCCATCCTCATATGGGAACTTTACTTTAACATGTAGAGTTGACGATATGGCACCTAAGGCGTGCAGCCACGGTCTCGCCACTATGGCTGTGTAAGGGGAGTAGGCGTCTACTACAATGAAAACCACGTCGACCACCACTGGCCCTGACTGTACAGGCAGTCGGATTAACCCCTTGGGAATAACAGCCTTCCCTTCGAAACTTATCAATGGGGAGTCATAAACTGTGAGATCCTCGGTTCTCAAATTGAGGCCCTTGAACAAGTCAGGGTACATAATGTCAGCCCCACTCCCTTGGTCAACCATTACTCTCTTCACATCGTAGCCGGCTATCCTCAATGTGATAACCAACGCATCGTCATGTGGCTGGATAGTGCCAACCTTGTCTTCCTCAGAAAATCCCAGCACAGGCAGAGGATTCTTCTTAATCCTCTTCGGCTCAGAGTTGAGGTCCTTGACAGTGGGATGTAGTACCGTCATTATTCTGGTAGGGCAACACCCAGTCTGACCTGGCGCCGCAAAGATGACATTGATTGTACCCAATGAAGGTCTTACATTGTTACTGCCTTGGTTTATGGAGCCAGATTGGGTACCTGGTTCATCAGGTCGATTCACGAATTGCCTTAATTTCCCCTCTTTTGCTAGCTGATCCAGGTAATTCCACAAGTTCCTGCAGTTCTCTGTGGCGTGGCCTTTATCCTGGTGATAGTTGCAATAGAGGTTCTAATTACGTTTCGCAGGATCTCCTATCATCTTGCTGGGCCATCTAAAATATGGTTCTCGACAAATCTTTTCCAACACTTGCTGCACCGGCTCACGAAATACGGCATTTACTGTCTGGGGCGGGGCCGACCTATTCTGGCTAGTGAAATCTCTTCGCGGCCATTTGCTACTATACCTCTCCGCCTTGAAGTCCTTGCTTTCTTGGGGGACACTTTTCATTTTTCCTTTACTCTGCTGTTGATCCTCTTCAACCCTCTTATACTCGTCAATCCGATCCATGAGCAGACGGACCGTTTTTACCGGCTTCTTGGTCAGGGATTTTCTTAGGTCGTGCTCAACTGGAAGGCCGACCTTGAAGGTGTTAACCGCTACCTCATCAAAATCACCGTCGATCTCGTTGAATGCTTCCCAATATCTGTCCGAGTATGTTTTCAACGTCTCGCCCTCTCTCATGGCCATGGATAGTAACGAGTCTAAAGGCCGAGGTACTCTACTGCACGTAACAAAACGAGACCCGAATGCCATTGTAAGTTCCATGTATGAATCAATGGAGTTCGCCTTTAAGCCGTTGAACCATCTCATTGCAACGGGTCCTAAACTTGAGGGAAAGACTTTACACATCAAGGTTTCATTCTGAGAATAAACCGCCATGCGTTGATTGAAATGGCTTACGTGCTCTACTGGGTCTGTTTTGCCATTATAAATGGTGAAGTTTGGCTGCGTGAATCGACGGGGCAGTTTTCCCCTTTCAATACGGTGTGTGAAGGGTGATTTGGAGAGCTGGAGCAGCGCCTTTCCCATGGCGTCGCTACCCGAGCCCCTGTGATTTGTCCCTCTGTTTCTTCTGTCACGAATGATTTCCTCTTGGTACGAGAAAGTTTCTGTGGGGGGGGGGGGGGTTCTTGACCTCGGCCTATAGCCACTGTCCTGAGAGTCATCTGATGAAGGGTCAGATATGGAGGGCGTCCTTTTTCGCTCTACACGACGTAGCTTCCTCTTCAGCTGGTCAATTTCTCTCTGCATGGTTCTAGTGTTATCTTCTCTAGAGCCCCTGCTTCTGCCCCGCGAGCGATTATCAGCTGTTCTCCCCGAGTGCACACTGCCCTCTCGATCTCCCATTTGCTCTACTTGTTGTAATGGATCCTCGTGCTGAGATCCTAGAGACTCTGCATGATCTGGATTCAGATCCGCCATCACGTTATCTGTCACCAAAACGTAAGATTCCCACAGACGACGCCAATTGTAGGTGCACAAATCAAACTAACCCAAGTTAGAACCAGTGGACCAGCTTAATGAGCACTAAACAATGAATTTATAGAGAGTGGATGTCTAATCTGGGTTTCGGGACGACAGATAACACCAAGGTTCGATGCGATCATGTAGTTCTTGCACTTATCTTATACAACAGTGTGATATTAAGTTAAATACTTGAATGCCGAGGAAAGTTCTTCATATCTCTTTTACAAATTCTCTCCTTCTCTCTTACTCTGTTTTTCTGTCCTATTTTCACCACCCTTCTCTCTCGTCTTCCTTTTCCTTTTATAGGCCTCACTTTCTTCTTCTTCCTCTTTCCACGTGTAATCCAGGTGTTTCCTTTTAGATACTTGTCCCATCATTCCCCCTTACTAAAGTATCTGGCGGTGATGGTAGGGCATAATTTCAATGTTCAGATGTCACTTCTTCATTAATGCGGCCAGAGGGGTAGGTATAATGCCTTCAATGCGGTGGCAGCAGCCTTTTCTCTGATATTTGCCCATCAACTTAATTTGTTTCTTATCCTCACTCTCTCTTAGTCACTTGTACGTAAGGTCCTTAATACGGGAGTCTTTGAACTACCAGGCCACTAATATTGTCCTCGGCAACAAGCTGCCGAGGACAATGTCATCCTCGGACGTCGTGTCCTGTGGTGCAGCGCTCGTGCATGATAACTTCCTTTGTCACGTGGCATCGCAGGAAGGAATCATTATGTCCTCGGACCATTCAGGACTGTTAAGTTGGACTTTCTTCTTTGTGAGGGTCTTTGGGCCGGCCCAATATGTGATTTGGGGCCCATAGGTACCACATAACCCAATCACATTAATCAACTACTAAACTATTCATAAATGATAATACATACATACATACATATATATATATATATATATATATATAGAGAGAGAGAGAGAGAGAGAGAGAGAGAGAGAGACTCTTTTATCCATCATTTCCTTTTTTCTTTCTCACCCCAAAGGCCTTAAGTCTAGATTTTAAAATTCATATGATTAAAATTGTTAAATGGTTTAGAAAATTCATACGATGTAAATATATTGAAAATAGTAGCACCTCTTGAGTGAAGTCCAAGATGCATTGGCAATCCAGAATGCCCAAAGTCTATAAATTTTTATGTTAAGATATACCATAAGACCAATAAGTCGATTCAAGATCTCACTATCAACCACTTGGCCTTAAAAAAGTAATCTTTCTTGATCTTGGGCAACTATATATTAAGATATGCCTTTGGATATTTCAGAAATGGACAGAAAGTTACAAAAAGATTAAAGTTTCATTAAAGCTTGCATGAGAATTTACACCACAACATCTTGTACCTATTGCAACTCTATGCTCAATAGAGAAATGCAAAGGCTAGGGTTTTCTCTAATTTCATCGTAAAATTCACACTCAATCTCATACATTTTTTTATTCTTTACAGTTTTTTATTATCATGCACTGCAATTTACATTAACCAATAATAATACATTTGCTTATACTGCACTTATACTTCAAGTTCAGAGATCTCACTGGCGCCATTGTTGTCTCCACCTCCACTCTTTCCTTCAAACTTGATGTACTTATACCATCTGGCGAATACAATGTAGACCATTAGATCAACTGTTGTCAAAGCTGCTAAGAGGAAGTAGAACCGTTCTAGATGACCTTTGTTAAGGTTAATAGGGATCCAACCAGGCATATCATCTCTAGCAGAGAAACTCATGACAATCATCACTAGCAAACTACTCACATAGTTTCCTAGTGATATTGATGTCATGCATAGTGCACTTCCAAAGGTCTTTAATCCATCAGGAGCCTGGCTATTAAAGAATTCTAATTGACCAACATACATGAAAACCTCAGATTCTCCTATAAGTACATACTGTGGAATTTGCCATAAGATGCTCAAGGAACTCGAGCCTTCACAATCGGGGCAACTTTCTTTTGCATAGTTTAATCTGAAAGACTCCACAACCCCAGCTGCAACCATTGCCAATATTGCTATAACAAGACCAATTCCCATCCTCTGAAGTTCGGTGATTCCTTTAGCATTTTTCATTCTCAAGGCAACAAAAGGGTCAAGAATCCGCCTGTAAATGAAAATGAATGCTACTACACTGAGAATGTCAAAACAAGACATGCTTGCAGGAGGAATGCTGAAACTCGAAACGGTGGTTTTCATAGCTGCACCTTGCTCCACAAAGAGAGATGCCATTTGAGTGAATACTACTGAATACAATATTGTGCATAGCCAAATTGGAAGAAGTCTTAGAATGCATTTCACTTCTTCGACTTGTGTGACGGTGCAAAGGTGCCATGGATCATTAGCATCCTTGTCAATCTGGTTGAATTCCTCTGATGTGATTACGGCTGCTCTATCCAAGAATCTAAAGAGGTGAATAGAAACAACATTTAGTATTTTATCTTAACTGTTCATAAAGTCTAACATGCTATTTCTAAATGAATGAATCAGTACATAGCCAGGCGAATGTGAAACTAGGTACCATTAATTCATTGAAGAGTATGTATACAACCTAAAGGGAAAAAAAGTGAAAGTAAATTTTTGTATCAGAAATGCTAGTTCTTCCTTTTAATTGAGCAAAGACTAATTTATCACCTATGCATTAGTCCAAAAATGTCTTCACCATATTTGTAAGCATAGGGCTTAGGAGACAACTATCAGCAACATTAACATTTCTTTATCTAAGTATTCATTATATTACTAAAGAAATCAAGGCCCAAGTTTATTAAATTCATTGAACTAGAAATACAAGTTCTAGTTGTAACTTGTTGTACACGTAATCCTAACTATACTACAATATTGTAATCCTATGGTTTGTTTACTATACATACTCTCTTTATGCTAATTGTATTCTCTTTCTCTCTCTCTTAATATTTTCTTCTTCTAACATGGTATTGAAGTTATATCTTGTATTTTCTAATAAGTAATTTAAATGTTTAAGAGGGATATGAAATTACTTCAATCCTTGAGTGTGGAGTAGCTTTCTATCCCCATTCTTTGCGTATTTCTTTGCTTCAAACTCAAACAAATCTTCTCCACTTGGCATCATCTCAAACTTCAATTTTCTTGCTGCAGCCACCAGCACTTGGGAAAATCGAGAGATAGGGTTGCCTTTAGGTTCAAAATACCTGTACCTTGGGGTTCCACAAAGAAACAAGACCAATGCTAGAGCAGCAGAGCCAGTTGAGGCCCAAAATCCAAGAGCCCACATTCCTCCATTCTCAAAATAACCCAAAAAAGAATTCGAAAAGAGAGATCCAAGGTTCAAAGCCAGGTAAAAGTAGCTAAAGAAGGATATTTTTGAGTGCCTTTCATTAGGATCCTCTTCATCAAACTGATCTGCCCCAAATGTAGCTATATTAGGTTGGTATCCTCCATTTCCTAGGGCAACTAAGTATATGGAGAAGTAGAAAAATGCTGACTGGAAGGATGAATGGGATCCACAAAGAGTTTTTTCATCACCACAGCCTTTAGGCTTGAGTAAGAAAATGTATGTTGATAAAGATAGTGATACCAGACCCTGTTAGATACACATAAACATATGATCAGTTAAAGATTTGCACTTTTTGAGAAATGTCTAGACTTCTAGAGACTATATATATATATATATATATATATATATATATATGTTAATTGGCAGCTGAAAACATTGTCTAGTAGTGAGTCCATGGGTCTGTGGAATAGCATTTGAATCCATCAAATTCTGGAAACTTACAATGACAAAGATGGCTTGGAAGATAGCACAAGTCTTGTACCTTCCCCAGTAAGAATCACTAAGGAAGGCACCAACTAGAGAGAAAAGATAGACCGTTCCTGTCCATTTGCTTACATTGTTAGCTGCATCAGCATTGTCTTGACCCATCACCCTTGTCAAAAACAAAACCAAGTTCACTCCAACTCCAAAGAATGCCAATGTAGCCAGCCCTTGATTCACTGAAGAATTATTTTCCAATACAACAAAAGACAAGTTAGCTTTATTATCTTTCTTTTTTTTTTTGAGAATCAGCTTTATTATCTTTCATGATTGTTAATAATACTAGACATTGATTAAGGAAACATGCAGTTTTATATGTCTCATAAAGATGGGTCGGCTGTAGTAATTATATATCACAATGATCAAATATATGTACTTGTACCACCGTGCACCCAAGGTGCGGTGGTTACTCTACAAATATAAATACTTATAGGGTGTGAGGGGTAAGAGTCAGGGTTCAAGTCTTCAGGAGGGAGTTCCACACACATATATACTTAGATTATGCTAGAGTAAAAATTCTATATTGTGTCCACAAATATATATATATATATATATATATATATATATATATATATACTTACTGATTAAAGAAAAAAGGTTTTTAATGGCATGATATAATATAATAAGAGCAATTATAGGTATATATTATGTACTTGTAGCGTTGGTGGTGGATGTGTTATTTGTGCCATTTATAATTAAAGGAACTTTCCGTAGCTTGCTTTGAAAAGTTGGAAACTATGGCTATTTTGGTGGCTGAGAAGATGTGCAAAAAGAAATTAGCTAGTTTCATTTTTACCCTAAACTGTTACTTTCTTATGTTTGCATCATTTCTTTTCACAATTTTTCTCCTATTGCCTCTTGATAGTTTTAATGCTTCACTCCAAGAGAAAAACAAACAAACTTATAAATGAAAGGTTTTAAAGCATTTTTCTTGTCACTCATTATAAAACTGGACCTTACCAAGAGATCAGATAAGTCTTAACACATGCACTTTTCATATAGTTTCGATCTGAGTTTTTTAAAATTTGCATGAACTGATACTTCCTTTTAACTTGAACTAATATATAAAAGTCAATATTTTGAAATCCAAATTACTAAATATAAATAAATATATATATATATATATATATTTGTGATAACTCTAATATAAAAAATTACCTAGAAGCAAAACTCCTGCAACCCAATTACCACTTCTCTCTCGGATTGCAGGGCGGCCATGATAATCAACGGTTCCATCAAGTGTACAAACCTTTTGCCCTTTTCCCACCTCTCCATTCACTTCAACCTGAAAGTTATAGCGAAATAAATCATTCAATATTATTGACCCAGAAAGAGAAACCCTTGGTAGCTAGAGCATTGAATTATATCCTCGTGCCAAAATGAATGAAGATATTTAATGTTGTGAGCTTAATTACTTTTTCTACCAACCTTTTCATAACTAGTTAAAAATTATATAAGTTTTATGAACTCGCTTTCACATGGGTTTCTAGGAATCTACTTTTGTCATGTATGAATCATAATTATGAAAAAATATATATTAAATTTATTGATAAAGCATTAACACAAGTCCCATAAAAGCCCAAAAAAATTGACCAGTCTCACACCATGTTTTTTTTTTTTTTTTTTTTTTTTTTTTTTTTCCTGAGGATCTCATCCGCCCAAGTTTTTCTTTTTCTTTTTTTTTTTAAAGATAGTTTCAACTTAAGGCGTTTGTTCTTATTGATAACTCTTTATTATCATACCAAATTATTAACCAGTTTTTGGTGCAGGCGGGGTTAAATTCTGAATCTCTTATAAAACCATCAGTGATTTTACCAATTAAGTTAACTAGAACTCATTTCACTCCAAGTTTATGAGATATATTCCAACCAAGTCTAATCATTTATTTCCCTCAAAAAAAGTCTAATCATTTAAAGTAGTGGTCCTAAATTCTGACTTGCACGAATACTCTTAGTTCAGTCCAAGACTCTAGAACACTTATAATAAAATTAGATAAATTTTGATAGGTATTTTATTTTAGTTATATAATTTCATTAGTCAATAAATCATATGATGGCTGAATTTGATTGTCATTGAAAAGATAACATTGTTTTCACTGCATATCCATTTAACCATAAGATCAAATTTACAATCAAATGAGTATTTTTTATCACAAGTATTTAAAATTTGAAGGAATCTTATTTCTATTCTTTTTCCTTAAATTGAAATAATAAAACATTCATCACTAGTGTTGGTAAGGGTTAGTTGAGCAAAAAAAAAATTCAAATTAATTTGAAGAAATCTTCCATTATATATGTATTTTAATCATATGTTTTATTAAGTTATTTAAATAATTATTAAAAAAATTAAGTTTTGTAAATAAAGCACGTGACTGGTAATAATTATGTGGAAAAAGATACATCTAAGTAATCATTTGAGTGGGAAAAAAAAAAAGAAGTTTAAGAGACAAAAAGGTAAATATATAGAAAATAATAGAAAGCAATAAAGAAGTAAAAGAAGAGAAAACCAAATTTCAGGTTTTAGTGGGTCATACTTTTTTCTTTTCTTTTCCTAGAAATGAAAACTAGGAAGAACCAACCGGATTCAACATGCATGTTTTGTTATGATGATAAAAGGTAAAATAGGTTAAAAATCCAAAAAAGGTAAATATAAAATGATAGAAAGAAATAAAGAAGTAAAAGGGGACAAAACCATTTCAGGTTTTAGTGGGTCATACTTTGTTTTTCCCTAGGATTCAAAACTAGGAAGAACCAACCGGATTCAACATGCATGTTTAGTTATGATGAGAAAAAAAAAAAAAAAAAAAAAACAATTTTCATAGAGTAAATGCCATAAGTTGAAAAAATTATATCATATGTGTGCGTATATATATTGCATGTTTTGCATACTAGGATCGACCAATTTATGTTGATAAAAAAAAATGTGAGAATGCATTTAAAAAATTAAAAATGAAAATAAAAAGCTTTGGTTTGTTAGGCAAAGACATATAGAAGTACGTATGCGGAAACTTGTTTTTGTATTATTCAATTTATTTAGTTTATGTACAACTTGTTACAATTTTTTTTTTTTTTTTTTTTGGTTTCCCACGGTATTTTCTCAAAACTTTCAACTAGAAACTAATCACTATTAGCGACGAGTGAGCCCATAGTAGGGTAAATCGCTAGTCTAGGGAGTTTTTTCAAAGTGTTTGTACGTAAACTTGAACTAGGGAGCTCCTAGTCAAACACAAGACAGCCACTTTGAGATCGAGTGCCCAACTACTTAGCCAACCCCACTGGGTTAACTTGTTAAAACGCTTACATCTTCTACCGACAAGCTGCATGTCTTACTCTCCTCTGTTTATATTATATCCCTCCACCCTCCTTAGGATAAAAGGTCCTTCGTTCTAAAGGAATTTCCAATTTCATGTTAGATTTGCCATTTTCCCATTAGTGATAGATGAAGACCATGGAATGGGCTATGAAGTTGGTGACACAAGTTTATTAGCTAGTTAATAATTTACTCTTATCATTAGTATTCTATCTATGTGAGATGTCAACACTTGACTAATCACACCGTTCACTTGTGAATATTCTAAGAAATAGAACAATAATATTCATCAATGAATGACAAGTAATTGAATCTAAACATTAATTAATAGTAAGTAATATTTGGTGGAAAGATTTGTTTGTATGCATGTCAAATGCATTTTCATGGAAACTAGACAAGTGTTACTAACCTTGTTGCAAGCCATTGGTGCACACCCTTGCTAGCTAGAAATAAAAATTTCAAACTGCAAACCAAGAGAGAACCAAAAAGATAGAATTGGTAAGTGTTAATGAGCAAGTGAGTTGGATGTGTATATATAGAGAGAGTATAGCAAGAAACAATGGATGGCTAGGATTTCATATGATGAGGGACAGACCTAGATTCACGTAGAAAATAAGGAAGTGAGAAAGAAATGTGTAAGAATATGGAATACAATAATATATGCATATATCGTATTGGCTATGACTGGAGATATGCAATGCATGCATATATGTTTCTTACATAAAGAGAGAGTGGCCTCGATAAGCTGTCTTGACATTGACATGTTAGAATTATGTCATTGATTTGGTGAGCTTCTATTCTAATTTTTTATTTTTAGTTTATTTGTTATTGTTTTTTGGGACTCTTTTTTTCTAATATCGGTGGCATCACACTTTAATGGTTGTGTTTTATTGACTACTAAGAAATTAACAAAAGTAGTACATGTCGATATTAACAATTTCTTTTTTTTCCATGATTTCTCTTTGGCTTCATTTGGGGGAGTAATATCTGATCGTGGAAAGTAGTTTAACATGCCTCACTAACATTATTATTTCCTTTTCCTAATAATTACCATTGTTTATCTAGTAAACTATGAGTCAAATCCAAGACATTCACTCTTTGTAACCATGCATCAGTTTCCCCCATCTATCGTAAGATATTTTTCCCATTGACTCATAGGTGGCTAACCGAGTGTTGAAGTGGGCTTTTTTTTTTCTTTTTTCTTTTTTCCTTTTACCAAAATACACATTTGGTACTTCAAATTTGGTCCATGTTGTATTTCAATCCTTGATATCTAAAATAAATAAATAAACCATTTTAGTCTTCAAAAAGAATTGTAATTTGGAGTTAGCAAAAGTGCATTTGCAAGAACACTAAAATAAGACAACCACAAGCAGCATCAATAGTTAATGTGGTTTGGTCAACTTCAAGATTACGTCGATGGGCAACACAATGAATTACAATTGCTCCCAATCAAATTTCACAATCCAAAATCACATACTTACACACAACATTCATAAACCTTTCAAATATAAACAAAATTTCTCACAATCACAAACTAATTCACAAATTTCACACATATAAGATCACAATCCTAAAAATGCATCTAATAATGCACTCACTCAAGATCAAGGAATCCACATGAAAGGGGATAATTGACGGCTTAGATTGCTTAATTCGTACATTCTTGTAAGACAAAGTAAACCTTCTTCGTGAGTTGGGGATAATGTTGAGTGATTCACCTTAAGGGGATGGGTTGCATCAAATTTAATGTGATGTAAGGTTATTGAAGCACAACAAATGTTAGGTGAGTGACTTGTTAACTGGGTAGCACTTCTTTATTGATGGTGACTCTAGTTTAGTTTGACAGCCGGTGACTTATTTGGTGGGTGATGTCAACAATTCTAGAACATGAACTATTTCACATATTTTAATTGCCGCAACTATGTGTCTTGAACAAAAGAAAATTCATATTTTTTTTTTCCTTTTCAGTGCCACACAAAACACTAACTTTTTTCTTTCAGTCCGCTTCACTTTTGTGTGTTTCTCTCGCAGTCTCTTTTCTTGAGAACAAATGTACATCCCTTATAACCTGCAGCCTCGCTAGTCACTATTCCCGGGAATATTTCTGTCTGTCTCTTTTCTAAGGAACCTGTCGCCTCACTATTCCTGTATCAGGAATAGAATTCTTGTACTTACAAAACCTTCACAACCAGTAGGCAACAAACTCCTATTCCAACTTGAAATATAATTTCATGTGACCTAGATTTCTAGATGTTGTATATCTCAATAACTGTCACTTTATATAAACTCACCAATCAAAAACAGCAACATAAAAGAGTTCATGGCAAAGTGTGTGGAATAAGTTGTGGTCCTAAATTTTTTGTGGCAATGTTTGTGGTTGTCTTGGAGGGCCTGATCTTGTTCATCTGACCTAGGTTGTGTTTGAAAGGTCACAGAAACCCTAAAGTCATGACTAGTAAGCCCCTACAATCACCATACAAAAACTATGATAGTCCTTCATCTAAAATGTCAGATCCCTTTTTTTCCCTTCTACAAAAATCATCAAGCAAAAAGATTCTCATCACATCTCAAGAGTTAGGTCCAACCAGATATACATTCCATGACATATATGCTTACAACACAACATAAACACAAGAATGCAGTTGCCTGCAGCTGCTAACACAACAGGCCCTTCAAGCTCTTTTTTCTTCAAGAGCAAACAAGTGGACCCGATGATGCAACAACATATTATGTCATGAAAAAAATTGCATGCCAGGATCATAGTGGACTTGGAAAAACAACATAATTGCATTCATCCATCAGTCTGCACTAAAATCTTCTAACTTTTCCACAATCTTTGCCCCTTTTCGCCGAGGAGAACTGTCGGTACATATATATTTGGTCCTGCTTCTGCAGCAAATTTAGTTAAAGTCTTTTTTATCTCTGATGTTTTCCAATGTTTAAGAAGTGTAATCATTTAGAGTTAGAGTAAGCAACTTACCCTCATACTTTGAATTCAAAGCACCCGAGGACATTTGATGTTTTATTCTATATTGTCAACATACTTGAGCTTTGGAATGAGCTCAGTTCCAAGATTCCAGACCTTCTATCAGTCTAGAGAGATCGAGTTTAGTGTGTTTCACGTCCAAATTTTTCTAAGAAAAAGAAAAAAAAAAAAACACGACCACTAAAATATATTAATAGTGATATTTGATGAATAACATGACATTTAAATGGTAATAGATGTCTTCTTCTTTTTTTTTTGAAAAATAAAAAATGCAACAACAATGTTATCTCATTGTTGTGCATTTCTTATGAGTCAGTTGGCCTACATTTAAATGGAAACAAATTTTTTTTTTTTTGAAAAATAAAAAAATGCAACAACAGTGACATCTCATTTATGTGCATTTCTTTGTTGCATGCATATGCAATGGCGAAGACAAAAAAAATAAAAAAAAATAAAATAAATAAATAAATAAAGGCAAAGTTATATATATAATAAAAAAAATAGCACACGTGGGCACACACATACACACACACAAATGAGCTCAGTTCCAAGATTCCAGACCTTCTATCAGTCTAAAAAGATCGAGTTTAGTTTGTTTCACATCCAAATTTTTCTAAGAAAAAGAAAAAAAAAACACGACCACTAAAATATATTAATAGTGATATTTGATGAATAACATGACATTTAAATGATAATAGATGTCTTCTTCTTTTTTTTGAAAAATAAAAAATGCAACAACAATGTTATCTCATTGATGTGCATTTCTTATGAGTCAGTTGACCTACGTTTAAATGGAAACAGATTTTTTTTTTTTTTTTGAAAAAAAAAAAATGCAACAACAGTGACATCTCATTTATGTGCATTTCTTTGTTGCACGTATATGCAATGGCGGAGACCAAAAAAAAAAAATCAAGGCAAAGTTATATATATATAATAAAAAAAATAGCACACATGTGCGCACACACATACATATATATATATATATATATAACATTTATTTAATTTTTATACATGGTATCTAGAAGATCCACTTTTCCTCTGTATGTTTTCTCTTTATAGAGGTTCTTTTCCAGAAACAAATGGAGTGAACAATGGAAATGTTTCTAATTTCTAGTATAGTTTACTTTAAGAAGTGTAATCATTTAGAGTTAGAATAAGCAACTTACCCTCATACTTTGAATTCAAAGCACCCGAGGACATTTGTTGTTTTATTCTATATTGTCAACATACTTGAGCTTTGGAATGAGCTCAGTTCCAAGATTACAAACCTTCTATCAGTCTAGAGAGATCGAGTTTAGTGTGTTTCACGTCCAAATTTTTCTAAGAAAAAGAAAAAGAAAAAAAAAAAAAAACACGACCACTAAAATATATTAATAGTGATATTTGATGAATAACATGACATGCAATAACATGACATTTAAATGGTAATAGATGTCTTCTTCTTTTTTTTGAAAAATAAAAAATGCAACAACAATGTTATCTCATTGATGTGCATTTCTTATGAGTCAGTTGATCTACATTTAAATGGAAACAGATTTTTTTTTTTTTGAAAAATAAAAAAATGCAACAATAGTGATATCTCATTTATGTGCATTTCTTTGTTGCATGCATATGCAATGGCGGAGACTTTTCCAAAAACAAATGGAGTGAACAATGGAAATGTTTCTAATTTCTAGTATAGTTTACTTTAAGAAGTGTAATCATTTAGAGTTAGAATAAGCAACTTACCCTCATACTTTGAATTCAAAGCACCCGAGGACATTTGTTGTTTTATTCTATATTGTCAACATACTTGAGCTTTGGAATGAGCTCAGTTCCAAGATTCCAAACCTTCTATCAGTCTAGAGAGATCGAGTTTAGTGTGTGTTTCACGTCTAAATTTTTCTAAGAAAAAGAAAAAAAAAAAACACGACCACTAAAATATATTAATAGTGATATTTGATAAATAACATGACATGCAATAACATGACATTTAAATGGTAATAGATGTCTTCTTCTTCTTTTTTTGAAAAATAAAAAATGCAACAACAATGTTATCTCATTGATGTGCATTTCTTATATGTCAGTTGACCTACATTTAAATGGAAACAGATTTTTTTTTTTTTTTTGAAAAATAAAAAAAATGCAACAACAGTGATATCTCATTTATGTGCATTTCTTTGTTGCATGCATATGCAATGGCGGTGACAAAAAAAAAAAAAAATTCAAGGCAAAGTTATACATATAATAAAAAAAAATAGCACACACGCACGCGCGCGCGCGCACACGCACACACACACACACATATATATATATGTATATAACATTTATTTAATTCTTATACATGGTGTCTAGAAGATCCACTTTTCCTCTGTATGTTTTCTCTTTATAGAGGTTCTTTTCCAGAAACAAATGGAGTGAACAATGGAAATGTTTCTAGTTTCTAGTATAGTTTACTTTACACCATGACAAAATTCTCTTTTCATTTGTCATGCTTCCATGTGTTTTCAACCAAATTTTCTTCATGAGATTTACTAATTTCGTAATCTGATTACCTAATCCACAACCTTGATTAATTGTGCCAAAGAAATCAAAGTCTTATTAATGAAATCACTAGAATAATGTTTCCTTATTCCAATAAGAAGCAACCAATAGAGTGTTGAGAAGAATTTACGTCTCTCGCTTATCCCCCTATTACATTACTGGTACATAATTGAAAATTGTCTTTAAAATTCATAAATGCTTCTACAAATTAGTGATAAATTTTGCCACTTATTAAGGTAGACAAACACGAAACAATGGCTTGTGGACAACAAAAAAAGAAAAACCCAAGTTTATATATGTACACGCTGCATGCATAATGGCTAAATACACAAAGTTTGAACATCCAATTTGACTCCTCAAAATAAATCAATCTAAAAATGTTAAGAATACAGTAATATACCTGCAAAATTGTATAGTATCAGCACTCCCTTGATTGCTTTTAAAAAGCACGTAGAATTCAATCTTTTTCTTTCCCTATTTTTCTAAGTATTTAAAATTTGGGTTTATAGCAAAAACCCCGATTTTGAAACTAAGAAAAAACCAAATAAATGGAGGAGAACAAAAAGAGAGTAGTGGATTAGGATTTAGTTCCGTGCGAATAGAAGAATATATAAAAGGAAAAAGACAGTGCAGTAAAATGTTGTGATAACGTGTGACAGAACTATGGGATAAGATTAGTAGCTAAAAATAAGTGATTTTGCTATGTAGGGAAGCCTTTTTCCCAAATTTTATGGTATTAGGTTGATTTGCTTATAAAATGTGATAAGCTTTTCAGTTAGTGTTCTTCTATGTCAGGCTGGTTAGTTCAAACTAAGAATATGTATATATAAAAATTCCTAGAAATAATTCAAATATTCAGTTATAAAGTTATTGAAGTCCACCAATTACAACAGGTTTGGAGGACATGGTCATATATATGTACAAAAAGTCCTAAAAACAATTCAAATATTCAGTTACAAGCGTCGTTACAGCCCACCAATTACAAGACTTGGGGGACATAGTCATATGCATATACAGAAATTCCTAGAAATAATTCAGATATTTAGTTATAAGATTGTTGAATTATAGGGGTGGAGGACAATAGGACAGAGTCATATACACACACACACAAAATTCATAGAAACAATTCAAATATTTAGTTATATGATTGTTACTTGGATGGAAGAGATATTTTATTTCTTAGATCATGCTCTTTTAAATAATTTAATTTCTTTTTTTTTTTCAATTTAAATTTTCTTAAAAAAAAAAAGTTATAAGATTATTGAAGTCTACTAATCACATTCATTGCCACATCCATTTGTTAGTTATAATCAATTCTTTTATCCATAGTAGATACTCTCTCTCTCTCTCTCTCTCTCTCTCTCTCTCTCTCTCTCTCTCTCTCTCTCTCTCTCTCTCTCTCTCTCTCTCTCTCTCTCTCTCTCTCTCTCTCTCTCTCTCCCACTGATACTATGGAAAAGGATCTAAGATCTAAATTGTTGAAAAAATTAATTATCTAGCTTTTGGACCAATCAAAATAAGAACTACTTATGTAGTTGAATGAGCAAAAGTGAGTGATCAATTCATTGTACATTTAGAGTCCATCAGTATATATCGAGCAAATTTTCATAACAGCATATTAAGTACAAGAATATTTCATCAAAATGCCACCTATTTTGGAAGGTCCTTGTTAAAATAAAATAAATACTCTTTTGGATGCAAAGTGTTTCATATATTGTCAATATCTTCTTCTTCTTCTTTTAACTATAAAGTATAAACAATGCCATGATTAATACACTAACATCCACGTTGGTAGGTAACACACCTTCGAGTCCAAATTCCTTTTGTAGAAGGAAGAGTTCTTTTTGGTATCTTTCATATTATTTTTTTAAGAATTATTATCTTTCATATCATTGTGTGTCATCACTCAGCAGACATGGTAAGGCCTATAATGAATTCAACTAAAGTTTGAAAACTTCATTAGTTTATATATATGGCTTTGTGTGAGAATTTTTTGACCCTCCAACCTCAATCAAAGCTTTCAATATAGATTATACATATAAATCTATTTCTTTTCACAAGTGTTCAAACTTTGGCTAAAAAGTGAATGTTCACTTGGAAAAGTTTAACGTCACTTATATTTGTTTAATCAAAATAACATACTTATCGCTATATATATATATATATATATATATTCCAATTATTGAAATATAAATATAGGTATTGATGACTCATATAATTAACATTACCATATAACCACCTTAAAAATTTTCTCTAAGTCACATAGCTAATGTATAACTATAAACTAGTTGTCTTCCTTGATTCTTCATTCTACTTTTTGTCACCAGCTTTCTACTTTTTGAGTCACATAGCTAATGTATAATCCACTTCTTCAAGTACTCAAGTCCAAAGATAATTACCAACTTGTCAATTTTTTTTTTTTTTAATTTATAGGTTTTTGGATCTTGAATTTGAATTCCTTTTTTCATCAATTTTTTCTGTTTTGACTCAATATATATATATACAAAACTTTCACTTAATATATATATATACAAAACATGTTTTCCCTTTATATGTTTGTTAATTTACATTGTTTATGCCAAATATAAGTTTGATAGATACAATTTTTGTTATATACTTATTAGTTCAAAAAGTTCTTGTAAGGACACAATTCAAGCCTGGACCCAAACGCATGAAAGGGACCGGCCCAAAAGGCCTAAGACAATGAGATTTGTAGAGTGTGGGTTTGAAACCTAGGTTGCTTTGGACATTGAAAAACAAATACGTTGGGCTAGGTCCACGAATCACAGGCAAAGAACCTTCAATGTATCATAAGCTCTCCTCGGACATAGGCCAAAGACTTTTTGTATTGATTTCTCTTTGTTCTTAAAGACAATTTACAGTTGGTCCTCCCTCTACAATGGTCTCTCCCCCTCTATTTATATTCTTCTTCTCCTTTGTGCTTCAATTGATTGACTCATCACTGCAGATGCCTTTCTCATCCAGCGCCCTCTTGAAATCTTCCCCCAATAGCTGTAAGGCTGATCACCATCATCTCAAATGTCACTTCTTCATTAATGCAGCCAGAGGGATAGGTGCGAAATCTTTAATGCGGTGGTAGAAGCTTTCTACGATATGTTTCCCATTCGTACTCCCTTTTTGTATTCCTCTAAAGTATATCTTCACTCATTAAGCTTTCTAAATTCCTCTTAAACATCATGGCATATCTCATGACCTTCGCTTCAGTTAGCCGAGGATGCATCCCTTCTCGGACCATTCTAACTAGCCTCTATCCCAGCAGTGGGCTTGTAGGTCTTTAAATTCGGTGCCCTTGTTGTCGTCTGACCATCCTCGGACAAGTCAATGCTCTCGGACTAGGCCCAAGGCCCAAAGACATGCTTTGATACTTCTGCCCTCACAATAGCCCCTCAAAAATTTATTTTACTCCAGTCCGAGAAGAAAAATGAATTTTTGACTCAAATCCACAGCCTTTATGCACTCCCCAAACCACTGCACGTGAGAAGTCCACCTATACCTTTTGAAATGGCTTTTCACGCCTTGAATCCTACAACGCCCTCATTAATTGCTCCAAATAACTCCTTGTCGCTCACGTTCAACGGTGAGATGCAAATCCAATGGCCAGGGTTTTTTCTTAAAAATTTGAGCAGAATAACTCTCATGAATCACCGCCTCCCAAACATTCAAAACATTTAGGAAATCGCGAAATCAGTCATTACTCCAAAAAGCAATCGCATCCTGGAAATATCTATCCTCATTTTCTTTCAAGAAGCTCTCAAAAAGTCATATACTTTTCTCCAGTAAGTTTTCATTCTATTAGACCTTTTCTCCTCAGCTGTTAACAGTTACCCTTTTTCTTTCTAAATCTCCACTTTTACTTCGACCAAATGGGTAGGTTCAAGTGTCTAGTAAATATTGACTCCGGCATGGAAGGATTCCAAGCCAAATACCACATTCCTCTGAAAATGGGTTTAAAGTACTGCCCCCTAGAAGCCGTAGCTGACTCTAGGAAAGAAGGGCAAGTTGTCATTCCCATAATCGCCTTCTTAGAGGGTGGGATGACACTTCCCATGAAAAACGTTACCAGTGAATACCTCCGCAACCATAGATTGTGTCCCGATCAGTGTACACCCTACATGTTTAGGGTCTTAGGTTGTGTCGACGCCCTAAATTAGCAAATGGGTCTAAACCTCTCATGGCGCGATGTCGTCCATTTATACGAGTGTCACCAATTAAAAAACGTAGATTATTACCTCAAATCTAGATCTAACGTCGTTAGACTCATATCGTGTCTTTCCAAGTCTAACAAGGGTATGAAGGACGACTACTTAATCATCTCCGGTAGGTGGTACGACGGTCCTCACTACCCCATCAGAGAGAGTAAAACCAAGTGTGACTCCTTAGGATTTAGAACCTCTGGTCTAAGCTTTAGTTCCTTCAACTTTGTCACTTAGATTCACGACACTTTTAATATTTTCTTGGCATAATGTTTATTTGAATCTAACCATATGTGGCTTCTTGGGTATTCCCTTTTGCAGACAAAGAGCACGCGTCACCCCTTCTGAGCGAAGCTAACATTTCGACCCTTAACAGAGTCTTGAGGTCTGAGGTGTTTGTAAACGAAGACTTACAAGTGAGGGCTGCTCATCTCATATTGGGATACGATCCTCTGTCCAACGCCTATCAGGATGTCGGTAACGCGATCATCACGAGTGATAAAAGACGCAGAAGGATAGACATCTCGAAGCCCGACTTCCTTGCTCCATTCGATCTAGCGGACGACCCATCTGTCATCCTCTACACATGCCTACTCAACGTTACCTCTATTTCAGTGAAGGTTGAGACCAAAGTTGTCCGAGCAAAAACCACTGCCTCACCCTCATCTCTTGACGAGGAAATAGATTGATTCTGTTTAGAGGAAGCTGAGAGACCTATGAAGGGTCATATAGTCGACATCTCGGATGAAGAAAGCAACTCAGACAAGAGCTCTAGTATTAAAGGCTTGATCATTGCCCGAGTGGACGATAGCCCTGAGGAAGAAGAAGACATGTCAAGCCTAAAATCACTTTTTTCCAAGAGGGGCACACAAGCGACCAAGAAGGGCGCTGCTAAATCTCAGCTCCCTCCCAAGCTGCCACCTCCTCCCCCTCCTTCTGACCCATTTATTCCCGTCTCTAACCTCCAGAAGAAGAGGAAAAACGAGAGCGAGGAAGTAGAAAAGAACGGGAGAAGAAACAGAAGTAACAACAACAACAACAACAACAACAAGGTGACAAGGGTGGAGCGTGCGCCTCCTCCGTTAAGAGTGGGGAAAGCCACAATTTGGCCGAGGTGCACCGCGCACCCTCCAACTAGTCTCCGGTACTGGAGTTGGATGGGGCTCCGATTTCTCGCCACTCCAACATAAGGGAGTTTCAACGAGGACACGCCCACAACCTAGCCAATGCTCTGGAACAGCCTATCCTTCTACCAAAGGACATGGATGATCTGGGGAAAATGAGCCAGCAACACCTTTTCCTCTCCTTGAAGAGGGACTTGGGTTTGGTAAGTGCCACTCCATCTCTTTCAACTCGTTACTTTTATTCCCCTTTTTATGTGAACTCTTTCATATAAACCTTTATATGTTTCCCACTACCATGCACTTGTTAAACACCTCCTCACAGGCCATTTAAGAAGTTTTTACTGCTGAAAAGATGGTGGGGAACTATCAAAGCCAGGCAAGGGATGAACTTGCGGTCAGAATTGAGACCGAGAAAGCACTGGGCCGGGCCGAGAAAGAGAGAAGCGATCTGGCCACCAAATCGGCAGATGAGAAGAATGATAGAAAGAGCGCTGAGGCTAGCCTAAAAACTGCTGAGGCTCAGGTGGAAGGGCAACACAAACTGCTACGCCAAAAAGACGAAGCCCTATCTAAAGTTCAGCTGGAAATCTTGGACTTGAAAAAGGAACTTACTCAAGCTAAGGAAGCGGCTCACGCCATCAAAAAGACCGTGAAGGCTGTAACAAAGGCCTCATACAATAAAGGGGTCAAAGCGACGGAGACTCGACTAACCGAAAAGCTAGCAGAATTATGTAGGGAGTACTGCCAACAAGTTTGAGCAAAAGCCCTACATATGGCAAGAGTCCCTGCTGCTTCTGAATGGAGAAGAGCAAAGAACGTTTAATTTCCCGAGGACTTTCGAACAAGTGAAGACCTTCCACCCATTTTGGTTGTCTCCGAGACTGTGCCTTTGATACAGACACCTATAAACCAAGAACCTGTTCCACCTCCCAAAAGAGTTACTACTTTTGATAAAGAAGGGGAACAATGTGACAAGGCTGAGAAGCGGTTAAGCGAACAAGCTAACCAAGATGCCCCTCCACCCAAAGCGAAGGACAAAGGAAAGCAAGTCCAAGCCTTGTCCGAGACTGAGCTTAAACAAGCAAAAGGGATGGCAAAACCAAAGAGCCTGCAGCGAAGTTGGAAAAAGACCCTCCACTGAAGATCAAGGCATAGGTCAACTAGGACTCTTTCTTTAAGTAGCTTTTCCTTCTAGGAAGTTCATCTTTAGTATTTATCTTATAGTTCTCACTTTCAGTTTCAATGTAATTGCCCACAGGATCAATAATAATTTCAAGGTTTTTGATCTTAAATTCCTTACGAACTTCATTTACTGCAGTATATTTTGTCTTATTGTAACATAAGTTACATGCATAGCCTGAATAACTTAATGTTTAAAGTATACAGGATAGATTTCTATAATGTCCTAGCTAAAAATCAATAAACTGACATGGGAACAGCTTCATTTTATTGACATAAAGAAGTCAACAAATAACCTAAATGATGAAACTGCTTTATTCATAGTGCAACAGCAAACAGTTGAATGTACAGAAGTATACTTGAAACCAAAACTAGAGCATTTTAACTTAAGAGTAGTTGTCATGTCAAACCTGTTAATTTTCCCAAAGCAGATGGTTCGAGGACCCGGCGTGGCTGAGGTTCTGTTTAACACTTAGTAAAAATATATTGCATGCTAATTTTCCCAAAACAGATGGTCTGAAGACCTGGCATAACTAAGGTTCTGTTTAACACTTAGTAAAAATATATTGAATGATAATTTCCCTAAAACAGATGATCTGAAGACTCGGCGTAGCTGAAGTTCTGTTTAACACTTAAAAAAATGAATTGAATGTTAATTTTTTCAAAGCAGATGATCTAAGGACCCGGCGTAGCTAAGGTTCTGTTTAACACTTAGTAAAAATGAATTGAATGTTAATTTCTCCAAAACAGATTGTCCGAGAACCCGGCGTAGCTAAGGTTCTGTTTAACACTTAGTAAAAATATATTGAATGTTAATTTTCCCAAAGCAGATGGTCCGAGGACTCGGCGTAGCTGAGGTTCTGTTTAACACTTAGAAAAATGAATTGCATGTTAATTTTCCCAAAGCAGATGGTCCGAAGACCCGGCATAGCTAAGATTCTGTTTAACACTTAGTAAAAATATATTGCATGTTAATTTTCCCAAAGCAGATGGTCCGATGACTTGGCGTAGCTGAGGTTCTGTTTAACACCTAGAAAAATGAATTGCATATTAATTTTTCCAAAGCAGATGGTCTGAGGAACCGACGTAGCTAAGGTTCTGTTTAACACTTAGTAAAATATCAATATTCACGTGGTATGTGGTCCGAGGAGCCAGACACGACCAAGTTTCTGTTTGATACTAAAAGCTATGAAACTAACAATCAATGCAACATAATGATAACTGAACAAAAATGGCATAAATGCCATTCATTAATAATAGTACCTTCGCAAGTTATTCACATTCCAAGAACGTTGTACGGCATTTTCATCTAGGTTGGCAAGATAATACGCCCCTATACCAGCTACTGAAGTTACACGGTAGGGCTTTTCCTAGTTAGGTCCCAATTTACCCCATGCTGGGTTCCTAGCGGTACCCAGAACCTTCCTTAAGACTAAATTACCAGGAGCAAGTGGCCTTGATTTCACGTGGGAGTCATACCCCTGCTTAAGCTTCTGCTGATAGTAAGCTAGCTGAACCATAGCATTGTCTTGCCTTTCTTCAACTAGGTCTAGCCCCTTTTGTAGTAAGTCGTCATTATTGCTTGGGTTGAAAGAGTGTGTTCTCATCATTGGAAACCCCATTTCTAGAGGGATCACAGCTTTAGCTCCATAAGCCATCGAAAAGGGTGTTTCTCAAGTGGATCTTCGTTGTGTAGTTTGATATGTCCACAAAACATGCAGTACTTCTTCCACCCATCTCCCTTTAGCATCGTCCAGCCTTTTCTTGATCCCATTGACTATCGCTTTATTGACTGCCTCGACTTGGCCATTCCCTTACGGATAGGCTGGTGTAGAATATCTGTTTATGATGTCCAACTCACCACCATACTTTCTGAAAGCCTTACTGTCAAATTGCAGGCCGTTATCCGAGATAAGAGTATGTGGAATTCCAAACCTGGTAACAACGTTCTTCCAAACAAATTTCTTCACATCCACGTCTCTAATGTTTGATAGGGGCTCCACTTTAACCCACTTGGTGAAATAGTTCGTTCCAATAAGCAACCACATTTTATTCCCGGCTACCCTTGGGAAAGGTCTCACAATGGTGAAGCCCCACTGAGCAAACAGCCAAGGGCTAGTCAGAGGATTAAGAACACCCCCAGGCTGATGAATGTTGGGACCAAATCTCTGACATTGATCACACTTCCTCACATAATCTTGCGCCTTTCTCTATATGTTCGGCCACCAATATCCCTAGGTAAGAGCTTTATGTACTAATAACCTTCCCCCATGTGACTACCACATATTCCTTCATACAATTCTTCTAAGAGCAGCTTCGTTACTTCAGGGTGTATACACAGCAGGTAAGGTTCCGAAAAAGAGCGTTTATATAATTTCTCATCCTCGGATAACCAAAACCAAGGAGCCTTTCTCTGTACTTTGTCGACTTCAGACTTTTCTTCCGACAAAATATCATCTTTGAGGAAGGACACTATCGGATCCATCCAATTGGGACCCACTCTGATCTGGTGAACTTGGATGGTACCACCACTCGTCCCAGTGGGTTTAAGCAAATCTTCAACGAGAATGACCCGGGGTAGACTCTGCGCCGAGGATGTTGCAAGCGTGGCCAACGAATCGGCGTGGGTATTCCCACTCCTAGAGACATGCAATACTGTAAAAGATTCAAATTTAGATTGTAAGTGCTTGACACGGGCTAGATAACCTTGCATCCTCGGTTCCCTGGCCTCCAACTTTCCTTCCACCTGGCTGACCACCAGTTGTGAATTCGAGAACATCTATGCTGTCTTTCCACTCATTTTTTGAACCATATCCATCCCTACTAATAAAACTTTGTACTCGACTTCATTGTTGGTAGCCGAGAACGCCAATCTCAAAGATTTCTCTAAGACAATTCCCTCTGGGGATACCAAAACTATCCTTACACCAGACCCCTTTTGGTTCGCTACTCCGTCAACATATACTTTCCACATCGGGGATTTCTTGCATGAAATCATGCCAACTGATTTTTCATCCATGCCCCACCCCTTAGGATTCTCTTCTACTGAAGGCTCAGCAAACTCCGCCACAAGGTCAGCAAGGACTTGCCCCTTCACAAAGGTACGAGGCATATATTTGATGTCAAAGGCTCCCAAGATAGTTCCCCATTTGGCGATTCTGCTTGAGTAATCAGCACTACGCAGCACGAACTTAAAGGGGAGCTGAGTTAATATAACAACTGTATGAGATTAGAAATAGTGTGGCAGCCTGCATGTAGTATGCACCACGGCTAGAATCGTCTTTTCCAACGGTAGATACCGCACCTCAACTTCTTGTAGAGACTTGCTCATGTAGTAGACTCGTCTCTATATACCATTGTCATCCCGTATCAGAACCAAATTGACGATATGAACAGCCACGACTATATATGCAAACAAGATTTCATCCACGTTTGGGCGAGACATAATGGGTGGCTGAGAGAGATACTCCTTTAGCTGTTGAAAATTTAAAGAACACTCCTCAGTCCATTCAAATCCCTTTCACTTATTTAACAACTAGAAAAAGGGTTGGCACCTATCTGCAGATCAAGAAATAAATCTATTGAGAGCAGCCGTCATCCTGATCAGCTTTTGAATCTCCTTTGGATTCCGATGAGGTTGTAAGCTACAGATCGCTGTGATTTGGGCAGGTTGGCTTCAATCCCTCTATGAGTGAGCATGTAACCTAGAAACTTACCAAACCCCAAACCAAAAGAGCACTTAGAGGCATTAAGACGTAATTTGTGCCTCCTTAACGTCTGGAAAGTGTCACTTAAATCGGCCACATGTATAGATATAGCCTTACTCTTTACAACCATGTCATCTACAAACACTTCGACAGTTTTCCCTAACTGAGCCTCGAACATCCTAGTCATCATCCTTTGATAGGTAGCCCTAGCATTTTTCAAGTCAAAATGCATCACCTTGTAATGATAATTGCCTGTGGGAGTGACAAAAGCTGTTTTCTCTTGATCCTCCAAAACAAAAGGCATTTGATGGTACCCCTAAAAGGTATCTAGGAAACTCATCCGACGATGGCCCACAGTAGCATCCACCAACTGATCTATACGAGACATTGGGAAGGAATCCTTAGGACAAGCCCTATCTAGGTCCGTAAAATCCACACATACCCTCCACTTTCCACTTTTTTTCTTCACCACAACTGTGTGTGCTAGCCATTCAAAATAGAATACTTCCTTGATAGCCCCGAACTTCTTGAGTCTAATAACCTCCTCTTTAATAGCCTCGGAATGTTCCTTGGAAAAACGCCGAGGTGGTTGCCTCTTGGGCATTGCAGTGGGACTAACATTCAGATGGTGACAAATGAAACTTAGGTCAACCCAAGGAACGTCATAAGCATCCCATGCGAATACATCAAGGTTTCCTTTCAAGAACGCGACTAACTCTTCCCTTTCCTGGGGTGGCAATTGGACCTCTACTTGGAAGAACCTTTCAGGGTCACCATTTATAAGAATTCTATCCAACTCTTCACACATGGGCTCTTCTACCACTATCCTCCCAATTGTGGCAGAAGATGTTGATTGCTATGGGATAAGTGCAGCCAAGGCTGAGGACCCTGGCACATGTTGATGCAAAACTGCGGCTGTTATGCACTGTCTAACCACAAACTGACTCCCGATAATCTCTTCAACCTGACCGCTAAATAGGAACTTCATTTTGACGTGGAGAGTTGAGGAAACAACACCCAGAGCATGTAGCCATGGCCTCATGACAATGGCCGTATAGGGAGAGTAGGCGTCAACCACAATGAATCCACTTCTACGACTGCCAAACTTGACTAAACAGGCAGTCTAATCTACCCTTTTAGCACGATGGTATTCCTTCCGAAGCTTATTAGAGGCGAATCATAAGCCGAGAGATCCTCCAGCTTTAAGTTCAACACCTTAAACAAATCAGGATACATAATGTCTGCACCACTTCCCTGATCGACCATTACCCTCTTCACATCATAGCTCCCTATCCTCAGCGTGATGACCAAGACATCATCGTGTGGTTGCATGGTCCCCACTTTGTCCTCTTCCTAGAAGCCTAGAATTGGAGGTACGTTACCCTTAATTCTCTTCGGCTCGGAGCTAGAGTTTTCGACAAGAGCTCGCGCCACCGATATCACCCTGGAATGACAAGAACCAGTCCTTCTAGGAGCAGCAAAAATGACATTAATCGTCTCCAAATGAGGTCTTGAAGCATTGTTGCCCTGATTTGCCGGACTAGGATGCTCTCCCTGCCCGTCAGGCCGATATAAGAATTGTTTCAACTTTCCCTCCTTCACCAATTGCTCCAAATAATTTCACAAATTCCTACAATTCTCCGTTGTATGACCTCTCTCCTAATGATATTGGCAATGAAGGTTCTGATTACGCTTCGTGGGATCCCCTGCCATCTCGCCAGACCACTTAAAATATGGTTCATGACAGATTTTTTCAAACACTTGTTGCACGGGTTCACGAAACACAGTGCTAACCACCTGAGAAGAGGCTAGACCAGATTGCCCAACAAAATCTCTCCTCGGCCTACTGTTGTTGTACCTATCCGACCGAAAATCCCTCATCTCCTGAGGGATAACCTTTGCTTTCCCTTTCCTTGTTGCTGATCTTCCTCAACCCGTTTGTACTCATCAATGCAATCCATAAGCCGATGTACACTTCTAACGGGCCTTTTGGTCAAAGATTTCCTCAAATCATGCTCATTTGGAAGGCCGACTTTGAAAGTGCTTATGGCAACATCGTCAAAGTCCCCATCAATCTCATTGAACATTTCCCAGTACCTGTCGGAGTACGTCTTCAGAGTCTCCCTCTCTCTCATAGCCATGGATAACAATGAATCCAAAGGCCGAGGAACCCTACTGCAGGTGATGAAACGAGAACCAAATGCCCTTGTGAGCTCCATGAAGGAATCAATAGAGCTTGCCTTCAAGCCATTGAACCATCTCATCACGACAGGTCCCAAGCTGGAGGGGAAGACTTTGCACATCAAAGTCTCATTCTTAGAGTGTACCGCCATTTTCTGATTGAAATGACTCACATGTTCCACCGGGTCCGTCTGCCCATTATAAATGGTGAAAGTTGGTTGGGTAAACCGTCTTGGAAGCTTCCCCTTCTCAATCCTATGAGTGAAAGGTGATTTGGAGATTTAGTAGAGTGCCTTACTCAAATCATCATTTCCTAAGCCCCTGGAAGGAGTCTTTTTACCCTTAAGACCGTGAACATAATCCTCCTCGTGGGAGGAAGACTTACTAGAAGGAGTTCTTGATCTGGGGCTACCGTTGCTACTACGAGAGTCCTTAGAAGAAAGGTCTGAAAGAGAGGGAGTACGCATTTGCTTCTCTTGACGCAACTTCCTCTTCAGATGGTCAATCTCCTTCTACATGGTCATAGCATTTTCTTTGTGGGAAGTTCTACTTCCAGCCCGTGCATGGCTCCTCCCTTGCGTATGCTCTGTATGCACACTACCTTCTCAATCTTTTTCCCGCTCCAGCTGCGAGAAGTGGTCCTCATGCTAGGACCTCATGGATTCTGCATAGTATGAATCTGAGCCTTCCATGATGCCTCACATCCTAAAACTCAAGGTTTCCCACAGACGGCGCCAATTGTAAGGACACAGTTCAAGCCTGGACCCAAACGCGTGAAAGGGACCGGCCCAAAAGGCCTAAAACAATGAGATTTGTAAAGTGTGGGTTTGAAAACTGGGTTACTTTGGACATTGAAAAACAAAGACGTTGGGCTAGGTCCATGAATCACAGGCAAAGAACCTTCAATGTATCATAAGCTCTCCTCAGACGTAGGCTAAGGACTTTCTGTACTGATTTCTCTTTGTTTTTAAAGACAATTTACAGTTGGTCCTCCCTTTACAATGTTCTCTCCCCCTCTATTTATATTCTTCTTCTCCTTTGTGCTTCAATTGATTGAATCATCACTGCAGATGTCTTTCCCATCCACCGCCCTCTTGAAATCTTCCCCCAATAGCTGTAAGGTTGATCACCATCATCTCAGATGTCACTTCTTCATTAATGTGGCCAAAGGGGTAGGTGCGAAGTCTTTAATGCGGTGGTAGCAGCTTTCTGCGATATGTTTCCCATTCGTACTCCCTTTTTATATTCCTCTGGAGTATATCTTCACTCATTGAGCTTTCTAGATTCCTTCTAAACATCATGGCGTATCTCATGACCTTCGCTTCGGTTAGCCGAGGATGCATCCCTCCTCGGATCATTCTAACTAGCCTCTATCCCAGCAGTGGGCTTGTGGACCTTTAAGTTCGATGTCCTTGTTGTCACCTGACCATCCTCAGACAAGTCAATGCTCTTGGACCAGGCCCAAGGCCCAAAGACATGCTTTGATACTTCTACCCTCACAGTTCTTTTATTATTTATTTTTTTAACTTCTTGAATTGTATTTGTATTTTTTTTTTTTTTTTTTTTTTGGTACCACTAGTGGAATATATATATATTTTGTAAAAAAAAAAAAAAAAAAAGTCCTAGAATTTAATCATTATTATGGTTTGGTATCTAAAAGCTGAGTTCTTACCTCAATTATGAAATATAAATCTCATAAAATATCCTATATTAATGGAAGGAGAAATCAAAATTGATATGAAAATAGCATTGCCTTTCCAAAGAGAGAGTCGAACATGAAAAGCAATAGTTGGTATTCCCCAATTCTAGCAAGCCTGATGTTGAATAACTTATCACTTCACTAACCAATAAGCACAAGAATTAGAAGTTGTCCTATTGAAAAAGGTGGGCTTATCAGCTTTTTGCGCCAGCCATGTCAGCAATTCGCAAAGTTTTCAAACAAAGTAAGTTCAAACATGCGACTCTCTATTTTTACACGTACTTATGGATATCTATTGCATGACTTTGATCTTTGGATTTGGATTAGTCTCTTTAAGTTATAAAGATCAAACAGATTAATTACGAAAAAGTAGCCGAAAAGTTCTTAGATACTTGAAGAGCCGGGACATTAAAATAGAATTTAATGTCAACGTACATTCTTGGTGTGATGGTCACTCTACAAGTATAAGTATTTGTAGAGTGTGAAGGACAAAGGCCGGGGTTCAAGTTTTCAGGAATGAGTTTCACACACATATACACTTAAATTATATTAAAGTAAAATTTTTATCTTGTATCAAAAAAAATTTTCAATAATATGATTTTTCTTCTCTCAATTTTGAAATGTTTTAAAGTTCACTTTATAATCTTTCTAATTATTTTATTTGGGTCAATTATTGTTTAAATTTTTGTAAAAAACTGTGATATTTTTGTCACTATCTTTCTTTTAAAAAGTAAGTTATTGTTATGAAATTGCTTTACAACTTGAGTGATTCATCTATATTTAATTATAATTGTTAATAATATGAGGGTACAAAACTCAATGAAAACACAATTTGTGCGATTTTGGCTGTTAATTTTGATGGGAAGTGATAGTCAAAGATACATTCAACAATTTAAAAAAAAAAAAAAAAGTGGGGATTAAGTCTAAATTGACATAAAATAATAATTTAAGGATGAAATGAAACTCTAGCCATATATCATGTACAATGTATTAAACTCTTGAAGCACAATTAGAATCCAAATCAAATTCAAAATAGTTTCTAGTATAACTAGAATTCAAATCGAATTTATTTTAGGTTTTAATTGAATTCTAATTTTGTACCATATTTTTAATTTAATTTTCTTAAATTTAGTGTTAAGTGACTTATTCATACTCCATATTTAGTAAGAAAGTCGGGATGACCACCCCACTTACCTACATAAAATCAACTCATTATCACTATTGTTGAATCTTTCTATATGTAAACACGAGCTAAAATCTGGTAGTACATAATTTAAGAACCAATAATAGTTACATTTGTACTCTTTCCTAAATTATAAAATAAGTAGATAATACATGGTTTTTCAACTTATGCACTCGTATTTTAAGAAATAGCACAAACCGACTTTATAATAATTAAAAGAAAAATGATTTAGAGGGGGGAAAACTTGATGGGAATGCTTTAAGAATCCAAAATTCCAAATTTTTTTATTTCGGTTAGAAGTACGTGACTATAGAACCATAACAACCATTAACACTAAAAAAAATTACATAATATATGTCAAAATTGTTTTCAAATAAATGTCTGTTTGAGATCCACTTATTTTGCTAAAATTGAAATTTTTTTTACTGAAAGTACTGTAGGTAAAGGTAAAAGTTAGCTGAAATAGTACAATGTGACCTATAAATAGTACCAAAAAGTATAGTGGAGCTCATGAATAGTACTAAAAATAAGTTAAATAGTAAAATAAGTTGGCAAAAATAATCCACGAATACTGGTCCGTTTGAGATCCGCTTCTTTTTCTAAAACTGAAAAGTTTTTGCTAAAAGTACTATAGATAAAGGTAAAAGTTAACTAAAATAATATAGTGAGACCCATTAATTGTACCAAAAAGTGCAGTGTAACCCATAAATAATAGCAAAAATAAGTTAAATAGTAAAATAAGTTGGCAAAAATAATATTTGTCAAACGTACAATAAGGGGGTGTTTGGTAGGGGTATTTAAATAACAATTTTCGTTATTTAAACAACGCAACACGTATTTTCACAACATTTTTTCACTCACATGTATTTCCACAACGCTTAAATAACATTACTAAAACAACGTTACCAAACGAGAAGTGTCTTGAAAACATGTTCTCAAAGAACATTAAAATAATGTTTTATGAAATTTTTCTGTTTCCAGTTTTGAAAAAAAAAAAATACTAGAATAGTGTCATAAAAAAAAACATCTTGTGAGTTTCCCCCGCCCCCTTTTATACTTTAAGAACAAATTTTGGAAACCATTTTTTGAAACACAACTCTAGAGTCCAAAGTGTGGTATTCATTATGATAAAATATAGTTTATTTCATAGATTCTTATCATAACCTTATATTTGTATTCATAATTTACAAGGTAATTATGAAGATTAAAACACTTGAAAATAAATGGTTATGATTACAATAGGTACTATACAGTCCATATTATTTTTTTTTTTGGTTGAGGGGGGGGGGGACAATAACAAACAACAGAGAGATCATAGATAGAATCATAGAATGTTTTCTTCAAACAAACCCATGATTCCTCATTTTGGAGTCGTATGTTAATGGTCGATTTCAAGCAAGCCCGCAATTTAAGCCCAAGTGAATTAAATTACGTAATAGTTGTTCCTAAGTCCAATTCAAACATTGATGGATATCAAGCCCAATAAGTTCCAAGTATTTTACAGCCCAAATGCGTAACAACCCAGTACCTCAACTGGACACCAAAACTCTGCATACTTGTCCATTCAATTCCATAACTTTTTTTTCCCCCTAAGACCATCGCATACTATTTTGCTTATCTATTTTCTATGGTGGTCAAAAACAGCTCTCACGTGAACAGTGAAGAGGGTTTTGATCTACACAGCTAACTCCTTATAGATGGGAAGAATTCCATAGTGGAAGGCTTAAGCAACAAAAAAAAAGAAAAAGGTAGCCAAATCAAGCTCTTATATATGAAGGAACATTGTTCCTCAGGTACAAGATGGGAATTAAAAGACTGAAAACTCTTAAACAATCTTTTTGGCCTCTCCCTCTCAAGTTTTCTTTCTTGTTCTTGCTTAGGTTTTCTCTCTCCAAATTTCTAAACCTCTCTTCCTATTCTTCTTCTCCACCTTTTATAGCCATCTCACTCCCTTCTTTCTCTCCCCAACTGGCTTGTTTCTAGTTGGATTTGGAGGATACTTGTCCCATCATTCCTCTACTTTGCCAATTTTTATCATGAAAGAGGACTTTTGGGGTGTTTTCACTGTTCAAGTCAATCATTTAGCATTTAATGTAGCTGACATCAGGTGAAAAACCCCATAAATGTGGAGGTCACTGTTTCATTAGGCTCTGCATTTTTTTATTCGTGTCCCTCAAGGCGAGTTTAGAAGATGGGAGTTCCTAGCCATGATAGGAAAGCTTTTCTCAAGATTCCCCCAATACGTCGAGGTATGGATCACATCCCTCACCTCGATCATGAATGCTGGAAAGAGCAAGCATATCGGTTCTTGTCTATGGTGAGCATGGTTTCATCTCAGCCAAGGGAAACCATCTTCTTGTTACCTATAACTTGGGTTGGGCCCATTCCTTGGGCATATCTCCTTACCTAGCCCAAATCCTTGGTCCATATCAAAGTTCATCAACCCATAAAATCTATATCTTCTATACTATTAATATCTAGATTCTTTGTTTGAATTTCAACATTTTACGTACTAAAATACCTCACACAAATTCTTAAACTCTTTTAAAATACCCCTATCTTTTAGTTAAATAATTCTAAATTAAAAAAACACAAACTAGTTAAAAGTATAATTTACTATTCCTAAGTTTTAGGCCTTTTCCTTTGTCTTTTCTATTTAACCTAAAATTCAGGGCACTATCTCTATCTCTTTTTCTTTTTCTTTTTTGAAGAGAATCTCTATTTCATTTTTAAACATTATTCCACATTACCTTACCTCTTTCTTGTAAAAAAAAAATACTAATGGTTATTTATATATCACTTTTAAACATTATAACACTAAACCAAAAACAAATAAATAATGAATAGCATTATTGCATGTGCAAAGTGCATATGATGAGTTTAGTATTGTAATATGCAAATTAAGGAAAAAGTTTACTTAAAAAATATACATAAACCAAACTATATGCTTTCACTGGTTCACACTCATACCAAGAAAATGTTGCCATTGTATTTGGAAGTTTGGAGGGATACAAGAGTAAAGGTAAAATCAGGAAAAATAAAAACTGGAGGAGAGGCAAGGGGAATTATTACCCCTTCTCCTTAATTAGATATTTTAAAAATTAATTTGAGAGGAAGAGATAGAAGTAGAGAAGAGCGGCCTTATAAATTGATAATTATGACTTCTCACCTTCCCTTTTACTCCCCCTCCTTTTCCATTCGAAATAAGGCGTACTGTATCACATACACATGTTTTGCTACATGCTCACAACATTTTTATATAAGGTGTACTGTATAATATACACATGTTGTGCTACTTGCTCACAACATTTATAGTGTGTGCTTCAGCCATTTCATGTGTCTATGAATGTTCTAAAAATCTAGTAATAGATCAATTTGAGGGCGAAAATGGGCTTTCACCAATTTTGCGCAAAAAAATTAGCGTATTGCCCCATTTTCCAAATTATTTAGGAAAATGCCCCTCTTTTGGAACTCAATTTTTTCAAAATCGAGTTAAGTCTTATAGTGGCGTTTTAAGGAGCCTATATTGACATTTTAAGGAGCCTATAGTGGCGTTAAGGGTCATCAAATAGCCCATGGCCCAAAGCCCGACCCAGAAACCCGATGGCCCACCGGGCTAATGGGCGGCCCGGCCCGTTATTATTAAGGCTCATGGGTAGCCCACTAGCCCAATGGGTCAGGCCGTGGGCTAGTTTTTATACCCATGGGTATCCGATGGGCTAGCCCAGTAGTCCAACCTATTGTCCAGCCCATTGGCCCAGCCCAGCCCAATAACTTATAATTCATAACAAAAATATATAAGAAATGTATGAAGGATTGATCTTGAGATATTATAAAGCGATTTCTTAAGCTCTCAACCACTAAAATACTCAAAGTAATTATGCTAAACTTAGTTTACTAAATATATATTTTTCTAGTAGTCTAGTAAATTTGAATTAACCATTTGACAATTTTTTTATTAAAGATAAAATAAAAAACTATTTAAAGCCTTAATAAAAAAAATTAAATAGGTTTCCATCAACAAAACAAAAAATTAAATAGATTTGAATGTAAAAAATTTTTTAATTAAGTATTAAATTCTTTAATTCTTTCCTTTAAAAAAAAGATTGATTATTCCCTTATAAAAAATTAATTTTTTCCTTATAAAAATAATAAAATAATATGCTAGCACAAGCCCATGGGTAGCCCTTTAGGTCCAACCCGATAGCCCAACTCGCTAAAGACAAAATGGGCATTGCTCATGGGCAGGGTCATGGGCTAAAGACAAAATGGGCATTGCCCATGGGCAGGGTCATGGGCTAAGGTTTTCTCTTTCGGCTCAGCCCGATCCGGCCCATTAAGTAGTTAATAGCCCATTATGCCCATCCCATTGTGCCCATGGGCCAAGAGAAAATGGGCCGGACTGGCCCGACCCGGCCCATTGACGACCCTTAAGTGGCGTTTTGGAACTTGAGTTCCATGGACTCGAGTTATAGGAGAAAAAAAAAAAAAAAAAAAACCTTGCATGGAACTCGAGTTCATGGCGCTCGAGTTCCAAAACGACTCTAAATTGAATTTCAAAAAAATGGCATTTCCTTAATTAGTTTGAGAAAGAGAGCAAAAAGCTATAATATTTGTAAGAATAGGGCAAATGCCCATTTTCACCTGAATTTGAGTAATACTGCATACATGATAGTTTTCATGATAAATTTCACAAATATATCATTGGCAGTTTTTACAATAATTTTCACATAATATAATGCTACTCCAACTTTCTTATTATTTATAAAAAATTAATGGGATGTAAAAACCCAAGGGAGGCATGCAGAGAGATATGAAACCTTGCAGAGAGATATAGAATCAATCAAATCATTGTCACTCATCACATCTTTATACTTTGATTTTAAGAGGGCTGAGATGGTAGATGGGTCGTCTCTCTCTCTCTCTCTCTCTCTCTCTCTCTCTCTCTCTCTCCATTTGTTATTGTAAATAAATTAAATTGTATCATAAAGAAAGTATAAAGTAAAAATTTGTTATACTTCCTATATAGTATTTAAAAAAAAAAAACAATATAGGATGTTTTTTCAGTCAAGCATCGAGTTCAACCATTTGTACAGTGTGTGTAATAATGTGGTGACACTATAGACCCACAATAAGGAGTGATTCACCCTCCTAACCGAATGGAGATCATTTGCTAAAGAAAACCTCATACTAACCAAGAACATCTAGAGGAGATGGCCAAGGAGTCTTGGATGGTTAAGTTATAATATATTTGGAGAAGATGAGAAATTAAAAGTGAAAGAGTTACAATTAATATATGGAATACTTGCAAGGCATACCTTGATTTGGTAAGAAATCGCCCTAAAACTCTAGGAGTAGGTAGTTGGTCTATCAATTGGTTGTTCCCTCAGTTTTTTTTTTGGGGGGGGGCGGGGGTGCGGGGAGATGCGTTGGAGAAACAATCCTAAAATGCAAACAGATGGGTCCTTAACTTTTTGATCGATTGGCTGTTCGACCACAGTGATTGGCCACCATGCATGTTCAATCAAGGTTGTTTGGACGAGTTATATTCATAAGCCCAACATGTTCCAAAAGCTAGATGTGCACTGAAGTTCAATGCTATTGGAGATTTTCTATCTCTACCTTAAATAAATAATGTAGACGGAGAAAGAGAAATTATTAATTTTTATTTGAGATAACTAAAGTTCATTATATTGTGTAATTTAAACAATAAATTGATAAATTTGAGTAATCAAGAACTTTGAATCTCAACTAATATTTTTATAATGTTTTCAAACGAGACTTTCAATATTCAAATTTCTATACTCCCAACTATTGAATTATAAAAAAAAAAAAGAGAGTACAAATATAATTATAATTTATAACTATAAAAAATTTACATTTTTTGTAATGTATTTAATTGAGTTTAAAAATAAAAAAAAAAGATATCAACCTATATAGGCTTAAACAAACCAACATTTAACGTGTCTTGGCATAAACTAAAAAAATGAAACTTATATTTTCCTAAAAGCAAAAAATGTAACTTAGAGCATTAGTATCATTTGTTGCAAAAGTATACTATTTTTTAATACATCAAAACGTTTGTTTTATTATTTTAGCATGTCATTTTATAATACACCTTTTATCTCGTCTTCTATTTCTCCATTCAACGCATTAGAGTAACATATACAATACATTAAAAAAACACTTCCTGCAATTTATTAAAAAAATAATACAAAACAAACCCCCAATAGTACCTACCACCCCCCCCCCCCCCCACCCCCACCCAAACCTCTCCCCATTAGATTAGAACCCACCACCGCCACTATCACGACCCACCACAATCACAAACTCACCACTAGCAACCACCAGCCAAAATCAACCAACCACAATTGGCCACCTCAAGTGCAACCACCATAGTCAACCCATAACCACCACAACCACCAAAACCAAATCAACCCAAACCGTAAAACAAAATAAATAAATAAATAAACCTCAACCAAATTAAAATCAAAATAAAGAAGCTACAAAGAGGAGGGAAGAGAGAGTGATAGTGGTGGCTCGGGTATGGGTTCGGATTAGTGGTTATGGCTACAAAGAAGCTTCAAACCATGGCTGAGATGGCTTCAGGCGACGATGATGGCTCCAACCTAGGTTTCATAAGGGAGAGAGAATAAATCAATAAAAAAGAAAGAGGGCCTCCTGAGGTGAATAAAAAAACAATAAAAAATTTACAATTTGTAAATAATAGTGTTCCAAATTTGGAGCTGTTCATCTCTACCAAAACTTTTGAAATTTGAAACATGTGACGTGGGTGCTATGTTGGTGTCTGGTGCCTTGTGTTTGACATTTGATACACTTAAATCCTACTGCTCTCATATTTTATTGTGAAATTTTTAGAGTACTAGAAATATGTTTTGGTACTGCTTATTTGGTTAAAATTGAAAAATTATTATTAAAAATATTATAAATAAAAATAAAAATTAATTAAAATAATATAATAAAATTATATAAAAAAGTACGATAAAATTCATAAATAATAACAAATGGTAATTTTTAATCTAACGAAACGCACACATATTATTTTGAAGTGAGTTCATAAAAATTATTTAGAAGTGAAATAAATGGTTAGAAACGAAGTGTTCGAGGCAGGAGGGGCCGGAGTACTTTGGCAAATCAACGTCATTTGGCGCTCATTGTTTGGTTCTTTAGCCTTTTAGTTTGTACTTTGTACTATTTACACCTCATTATTTTGAAAAGCTGCTTAAAAAGTGAAATAAATAATTGAAAAGTGATTGACAATGCAGCGCTCTCTAAGGAGAAGTCTTTGCAGCAGAGCAGATGCTACAGTTTGCTGCTTCTCGAAACAACTCTTTTTCTCTTTTTCTAGTTTCGTTAGATTTTACTTGTTATCCAAACTCTCTCTCTCTCTCTTCACGTGGTAGTGGTCAGCTAATCATGTGCCCTTCTTCTTTTTTTTTCATTTTTGTTTATGTGAAAGTCCCCCAACTTTCTCCACATCTCAACAAGTCTCTGTCTTCAAAAACTTCAACTCTCCCTCAACTCCTTAACCCCACCACCACCACCACCACCACCCAACACCCACTTTCACATTAACATTCATACTCAGTCTCTATCACTCACTCACTCACTCATTGCTCATTCATTTTTTTCCAAACCCACCACCTGAAAATCTTTTTAGCACTTTTTTTTTCTCTCTCTCATTAATTCACATGCTCTCAATCTATATATAGTCTCTCTCTCACTCTCTCTCTAATCTCTCTTTATATATATATGTAAAGCTCTCATCAGTCATGGGCTGTTTTCAGTCCAAAACTGCTCACTTAGCTTCCCCTGACCAAGACCCTCCGCTTCCTCAACCCAGTCCAGATCCAGGTAACTTTTCTTTTCTTTCCTTATTTTTTTTTTTATTTTACTTTTTACTTTTAACTTTTACTGCTTCATGCTTCATGTTTTTTACCAAGTGTTTGAAATGGTATGGTCATGTTTAGAGTTTAGACTAGACTGGTCAATGCATGGTTGTAATAAAGAGTGTGGTAAGAAAGGGTGAGTTGATTCTAGGGAACTAGAAAATGCAAAGACTAAAAATAATACGAGTGGAAAAGTAGTTATAAATGACATGTCAATTTAGTAAGTAATAGAGCTATGTTGGCTATGATTTTGGATTGAATAAAATAGTAGAAAATAATACATGTGACCAACTCAGACTAATTCGAGAATTATGATTGAAATTTGTTACTGAGGTTTTTGGTGTTGTAGTTTTGTTTATTAACTTTTAATATTTGTGTTTTGTTGTGTTGTTGTGTGTGTATTTGAAGCAAATGGTGGAGGAGGAGAGGAGGAATTGGAGCAAAACGATGGCGTGCCGGCATTCAAGGAGTTCGAGCTGGCAGAGCTGAGAGCAGCAACAAATGGGTTCAGTGGTGAATTGATAGTCTCTGAGAGTGGAGAGAAAGCTCCCAATGTGGTTTACAAAGGGAAGCTTCGAAACAATGGCCTTGTTGCCATTAAGCGCTTCTCCAAGCTCTCCTGGCCTGACCCACATCAGTTTGTGGTATTGTTTGTGTTTTTATGTTTTGTGTTTTTTGAAAACAAGTTTCAAAGTTCGTTTGTTGAAGTGGGAAATGGTTTTTGTTGTTGTAGACAGAGGCTTGTGGAGTAGGGAAGGTTCGGCATAAGAGAATGGTGAATTTAATAGGATGTTGTGCTGAGGGAGATGAGCGGCTTTTGGTGGCAGAGTTCATGCCTAATGATACTCTCTCCAAGCATCTCTTTCACTGTATGCCTTTTACTCCTTCACTTCAATATATTTTGTTTATTTATTTATTTGGAAAATTCTTAGTTTACATTTTTACTATGTAAACTTACATCGTGGACTTAAAAAAATGTGTCATAACATTTACAAAAACTTTATTACTGGTGCAATGTAAATCTATAAAACTCTTTTCTTTTTTTCTTTTTAAAATCGGTAAGTTAAGTACTAAAAAGCTTGGACACATTAAGTGACATTGACACAGACACGACTTGCCATGACGGGATTGAAAATTTAAGACACAATATGGTGGAGATACCATAATTAATTAATTAATGTCTTTTAGGTATATTTTATGTAGCTGATCATAACTAATTTGTTGAGATTTCATAGTTGACCTCGAGAATTTGGAGCTAAGTCTTTGTTATTTTCTTTTAGGTATATTTTATGGGTCCCCTTAATGAGTGCGCTAGAACATCTTTTAAAAATGAATTTTATAATATAGTCAATTGACTTTTTATAGGAAATTGAATCACTTTTAGTTTAAAGGGTATTTGTTATTAGCTTTTGCTACTTTTTAATGCAACCGAGACCCGTTTGAAGCCTCCTTAAGGACACCTTATCATAATCCATACTTTATTTTTGTTGACATTTTATGTTTATTTTAAATTTTAAGATAAATAACAACCATCAAATCTTTTAAAATATAGATATAACCAAAAGGTTTTTTTATTTCCTCCCAACACATAAAGGACATGCATGTAGGAGTTTTCTTGGCATGTCTAACATGGACAAGCCAAAGATTTTGACATGTCCTTGCTTCTTAGGTTACATAGGCATCCATTGGATTTTGAAGTAGGAGCTCACTTTGGAGCTACCATTTGAGTTAGAGTTCATTGGGCTGGTATCAGAGTCCTTTCTCGTGCATCACAGTCTAACAAATTTATGAAACTTTTTCAGTTAATTAGATATCTTAAGCCCCCTTATATGATACTTACATGTTTTTAATTTGATTATTTTAGATGGACTTCATGATCTGCTTTGTGCATATTCTTGTATCCCTTAGCATGCAGAATTTGCTTCTGCCATTAGTTTGTTTCTTTTCTATGTTGAAAAACTGCTGTCCTGGTTGCTAGTTCCAAGTTCTCTTTTCTTGATGATTATTGATTATTTTAGGGTTTATTATGTTTCTTTTCTTTTTTGCCCTTTTCTTATCATGCTTTTGTAAACATTGATTATTTATTTTAGGGGATAAACAACCATTGCCTTGGGAAATGCGTGTGAGAGTTGCCTACTATATTGCACAAGCACTTGGTCATTGCAACACAGAAAACCGAAAAATCTATCATGATTTAAATGCATATAGAGTTCTCTTTGATGAGGTAAGAATTTGTCAAATAAGTATTTCAAAATGAAGATTAATCTTCACTGCAATATAGTTGTGCTTCATAAACTTTATAATTTATAATATAATGCATGAGATTGGTGGATACTAATGATTGTTCATACACTGTATGAATATATGCCTAGCTCTATTTTATTACATCTGACTTGTGTGTTTGTTAAACTACATTCAGTAAATTAAGCATGTTTATCATGTAGTTTTTTCAAGTAAGACAGAACAATTAATATAACCAAAATGAGGCAACATATGATATAAAATATTTTCTGATATTATCACATTCCCTTCTAATTTGAATTTTCTCAAACAATAATGCAACTAGAGTTGGATGTATTCCTCTAGAAAATTAGGCATCAATGCCGGGTGATAGTTGAAGCAACTCAAAAGAAATTACTCTTGTAGAGATTAAGATACAACAACAACAAAGCCTTAGTCCTAAAACTTTTGTGGTTAGCCATGGATCCTCAAAAGACTAATTGAAGTAGACCACATGTATTCTTTTCTTCCAATCTATCATATCCAAAATCATACTCATGGAAATTAAGATGATATTGATTAAATTTTTTTCAAAAAGAAAAAAAGAAAAACTGGGGGACATTTTATATTTTCTGTGTTGTTGCAGCTATTTTTGTATCAATGACTTTTTGGGGCTCTGTTTAGAGCTCCTTAGGGATTAGCAGGGTGACCCTTTTCTTATTTGTAGACTGTAGTGAAAAAGTGTTTGAATGGTTTTTAGGAGTAGGGAAGGAGGACCACTAGAAGATTTTGTTAAAATTTTCATGGTGACCCCAAACTCTCATACGATTTGCTGGTGATATCCTTTTTCCTATTTGATTGTGCTCTCTGCAACTGCAAATACTTATGTAATTTAAGCTTCAATGGAATTTGTTAGATGATTCATCTGGTTATGGTTGGGGAAAGAGTTTACTTGGACGATTGCCTTGAGTAGGCTAAGAGCATCAGTGGAGGGTGTTAATATATTTCCCAGGGTGCTTCTAGTCACCCAATTACAACACATAAATATTTGCTCTCCTTTATGCTACACACTATTGGCTGCATTCTATCTGCCCTGAGTGCCCCACTTCCCAGGCTTCTATTATGACTTTTCTTAAAGTGGATTTTGGGCTGCATGTTAATCTAACTAGACTACAATGCTTTTAAGTATTGTTGAGTAGGGGCTCTCCCATTTATATAAGGCTTCTTTTGGGGTCTCAATTTAAGCTCAATTCTTTGCAGAATTTAACCATTAAGCAAACACACGAACCTTTTTGGAAGGTGTCCGAGGGAAGTGTGCTAGGGACTGGTTAACTTTGGTGTTTGTCACACTATCAAGACATTATAAGAGATGTAATCTGAACTGGGAAGGGGAAGGGAAAGAGTTGAAGAATTGATAAAGTGAGATAACGTTTCCATCTAGGACTTAATGGGTCCTTTGAGACCAGGCCAACGTCGAATTTAAATCTTGATCTCTTAGGTAAGTATTGTAAAATTTTTAATAGATAGGACTCAATTTACTTTAGCCTTCCTCTTCTCACCATTGTAGTGTTCAGCAAACATCTGAGATGAGTCTATCTTGAAAGAGCGATTGAAGTGGTTAAGGAAGGGAAATTGGATGAGATTTTATGATATTCTTTTTTATGCATAGGAATTTGGAAATTTTGAATTTTATTTTATATGTTTAGAACCACTATGGACATGAATGTTTGGACACTTTTTATATTAGAAAGTTAGTCACTCATTTAATGTGTCTTGAACCCACAAGTCACTACCTCATCCCTATCCTCCACCTTACTCTTCAAGAGAAAGATGCTGTTAGAGTATGATATCATGATATGGGAGGTTGAAATCATGTAGTGTCTATTTTTCAAAAGTCCCCATGATTCAAGTGTTGAATATTTGTATAATCTGTACAGGCATTGTCAGAGCTGTAGATAAAATCTTTTTAGAGGTGGGTAATAGAGTTGGCAATTCCTTTTGACTGTATTAGTATTGGTATTTTTTTTCCTACTTTTGTTGGCATTGCAGAGGTCCTGTTCCCTTTGGGAACCAAGTTGAAGTTCCTAGGTCCTTCAGGATTTGGATCCTAAGATTGAGAATTAAAAAATTAACTTTCAATCTCAGCCCTTGAACCAGAAAAGTTCAAAACTTTTCTAATCCAAGGGCTGAGATTGAAAGTTAATTTTTAAACTCTCAATCTCAGCCGTTGAAAGCTATTGCAATCTGTGCAATGCGGGATTTTAATCTGGCCCTACAAAGGTTGTCTCCCAACACCCCCCCCCCCCCTTCCCTCCACTCTCTCATGGGAATGCTAACTTAATCTTGCTGATTCAATCTGGTAACTCTGAATTTTTTATTGAAAAAGGGTAGAAATACTGTTGTGAGTGGTGGGAAAATAGAATCTATCTTAATTTTTTTTTTAAAATGCAATCTTCCGTTCAAACATATGAAATTTTATGATAATTGATTATTATTTGCCTCTTTCATCTTGGGATAGACACATTTGTGGTTTTTCATTCACTAGCTGTGATATTGGCGTTACTGTGTTAGTGAACTTTCCAGTATTATTCTGAAACCTAATTTTGTTCTTATGTCAGGATGGTGACCCACGATTATCTAGTTTTGGTCTTATGAAGAATAGCCGAGATGGAAAAAGTTATAGCACTAACTTGGCTTATACTCCACCTGAGTTCTTGCGGACAGGTACATCAATATGATTACATATAGATTTCTATGGATATTGGAAGTCTGCATATAGGCTTTTCTATTTACTCTCTTTTGACAACGATGTCAAGTATTAATTAGGCTAGTTAATTTATTGAATTAGGAAGCAGAAGCTTATAAAAATAGGAGAAGGATGTGAAATTCTTCTTAAGGTGAAGAGATCATGAAATCAAGCACTCAAATTCATCCAAAACAAAGCTGCAATGAACCTCTAGTTAAGCAGCGTGACTGTCAGAAAAATGTCTAATAAATCCCACAAGAAGAGAAGAACCCTTAGACTTGATAATGGTGTATTTGTTTATACCCTGTTGAGTATCACCCTAGAGGTGTGCAATGTATTACCATAGAAATTTTGTTTTCAAAGAGATCTATCTGGTTTCAGCAAGTGTCGTTTGTTGGCTAATTGTACTGATGCTAGTTTCATTGTGCAAGCCTACAAGGAGAAATAAATTTTGGTATTTCTTGACAATTTGAATAAAAGTGCACTATATTCCTTGTTAACACGCTGAATTTGTGCTTATAATTTTCAGTTTAATATAAATTCAAGACTAGGTGAAAAAATTAAGATATTTTGCACAATATTCTTGGTATCATGGATGCGCTAAATACTTTCCCTTGCCTTTTATCTGCTTAGTAGTTGGAGTCATCACTTGTGGTCATGAAATATAACTTGTTGCTGATGGTGGTTGAAAGTTTACTCCACCACTCTATGTGATATGGATGTTTTGAATTTTTGCAGGCAGGGTCATCCCAGAGAGTGTGGTCTACAGTTATGGAACTGTTCTTCTGGATCTTTTGAGTGGAAAGCATATCCCTCCAAGCCATGTATGAACAGTCTATCCCATATATCAACTTGTTTGTTCTCTTCTTAATCATGCTTCACGGTATCCAGCACTTACTTAAATTATCTGCTCTTTATGTGTAAATGACCATCCTCAAGGGTCATTTGTGATGGCATCATTCATTATGATTGAGAATTTTTAAACTGGGCAGATAAAAATTCTGTCACAAGATATCCTTGGTATTCCCTTCCATTGTCAGTGAATGTAGCTAGATACTGCAACAACAAACAATAACCAAGCCTTAGTCCCAAAATTTTGGGGCTGGCTATGAATCCTCAACACACTAGTCATGGTCAGTCACATGTATTCTTGTCCGTCATTATGAATGTAGTTATGATAATAAAAGATTTAATATCTTTATTTTAAATTATTATATATAAAAAAAAAAAGAACGCAAAAAAGGGCGAACCTTTGTATGTGAGAAGGTAATATTCATGGTTGCCAAAGAACAAGGCTAATATCTAAAATCTATAAAATAAAACTTTTAAGAAATGAACCCAAAAAAAAAAAGAAAAGAGAGTAGTATAATTATATTAATAATGAAATTCATAAGTCAACATAATTTATGGTAACGGTGTAGTATAAAAGGTACTGACAAGAAAAATATTTAGGTTCTCTATTAGGGGACTTATCTATCTGCTTAATAATTTACTCTTTCTTTGTTCTTAGCAAATAAAGCAGGCCTAAGATTGACTAATCTTCGATGTTTCATTTTGTTCATGATGGTGAACAACTATTTTTGACTCTCTAATGTGAATTTTGAATTAATTAAGCGACTTTGATCAAGACTTGGATGAACACTATGTCAACGAAAGTGAGGTTAAGCAACATTCTCCTAATCACTTCCTATTTTATTCCCCAGGCATTGGATATGATAAGAGGAAAAAATTTGTCATTACTTCTGGATTCGTCCTTGGAAGGACAATATGCCCAAGAAGATGCGACTGAGTTGGTTGAACTGGCCTCAAAATGCTTGCAATATGAGGCTAAAGATCGACCTGAAATCAAATTTCTTCTTTCATCAGTAACACCGCTCCAAAAGCAGAAAGAGGTGAGATTTTTAGTATCTCAAAACTGAACATTAATTAGAGCACTATGTCATTCTGTGATGGCTTGATCTGTGCATGTGTTTTAGCCTTACTGAGGTGTTTCTGTTCATGTTTGTAATCCTAGGTTGCATCACATGTCCTATTGGGTTTAACAAAGACACCAGTGGTGCTTCCAACAATGCTCTCCCCCCTTGGAAAGGCTTGTGCGAGAATGGATCTTACTGCAGTGCATGATATGTTGCTTAAAACAGGTTATAAAGATGAAGAGGGTGCAGAAAATGAAGTGAGTTCTTTCACTTCCTTACAGAAAATGAAGCAGTTGTAATTTGTCAAGAGAAAGATATTATAGAAAATAAGTAAAAGCAGCCCTCCATCATCAAAATTTTGGGTTCTTTAACTTCAGAAAATTAAAGAGTATTGATGTTTGTAACATCTCATGAAAGATTCGTCCTTGGCTTGCATGACTACTGTGGTAGCATTGTTGCTTTCATTAATTTGAACATCTGTGATGTTTCAATTATCATTCTGCTCCGTAGTTTACATGGTTGTGAAAATTTTACTATACTCTAGTCTTTAATCATCTTTCTTCATATTAATTTACATAGTTGGAAGGCTAGTAATCTTTTATAATTAATGATAAGTTTTTTTTGTAATATGTTCTTTGTAAAGCTGTCATTCCAAGAGTGGACGCAACAAGTGCAAGATATGTTGAACACCAAGAAGTTTGGGGATATTGCATTTAGAGACAAGGATTTCAAAAATGCTATCGAATATTATTCAAAGGTATGTTCTCATATTCTTTTTGTGGAAAAGTCAAGAATACATCTAAAGAATTTTCACCTCAAAATAACAGCCACAGAAGCTATATCTCAACATCCTTTTTTTCTTTTATAATAAGTTGGAAAAAAGCTTAAGTATCTTTTTTATTATATCTTCAATTTGGTGATTCATGAGGAAACCAATGACTTTTTCAAGATTGGTATATCTACCTTAGGAAAATAATGACAGCAATTTTCCTCAATTTATCACCACTCACTTGTGGAAACCTTGCCCATTACATTTTCCCTTCTCTTGTTAGTTGTTTGTTGCTTTCTCCACTAGTGCTTACTTTTCAAGTTTGGTATCTAACTTCCTCTGCTAATGCTTACTTTTCGAGTTTGGTATCTTCTTTGGATCAAGAATTTTTTTTTTATTTTTTATCATTGTCATCTTGAACTACTATGTACTCTTCTTATACAGTTAGTATCAATGATGCCCGTTCCTTCGGCTACTATCTTTGTGAGGCGAGCCCTCTCATACTTGATGATTGGCCAAGCAGAACTTGCCTTGAGAGATGCAATGCAATCTCAGGTGTGCTTGCCCGAGTGGCCTACTGCGTTCTACATGCAAGCTCTTGCCCTCTCAAAGCTTGGAATGGAAACCGATGCTCAGGACATGCTTAATGATGGAGCCTCCTTCGAAGCAAAGAAACAAAACAGCTGGCGGATATAGGCTTTCGGCTTTTAGCTATAATGGTGGTGGCAATCTCATATCTCTTAATTTTTTCTGCCCATTTTTACCATTATGTTGCAAGGGGCATTTGCAAGAAGATCCATGTGAGAACAAGTTTGATATATATGGTATTGATTGGGGTTATTTTTAAGTTTTGCACCCCCTTCACTTGATTAGTTTCACACAGAGAAATGTATAAAGCATTTGTAATAAACAATAATCTAAGTCAGTTTTTTTAGATTTGTGTTGTCAATTACAAACTATTCTGGGTATAATGGAATTATGTTTGGTAAGAGTTAGGTACAAACTGTTACAGGAAAAGACCCATTTAGATAGAAGATTTTGTTTCTTTGTCAACGAAGTTTAGATAAGTTCTCAAAAGATTCCATATTGACGCTATCTATTTGCTATTTGTAGGATTTTTTTTTTAGGGAATCCTGTAATTATAGGACTTTTTTTTTTTTTTTTTTTCTTTTTTTGAGAATCTTATTATTATGGGATTCTTTTATTGTTATTGTTATTATTATTTATTTTTAGAATCATGCTGTTTTAGGATTCATATACCAGTCTTGGGATCCTCCAGATTCTGTAAAGGATTTATACTAGTTACTTAAAAATAAATGAATAAATAAAAAGAACAAAGAAGAGAACATACATTATCACTTTGCTACAAAAGTCATATATGCATCTTTATTTTATAAAAAATATAAACATCTTTATGATTCGCCTTATTTCTTATGCACTAAAAAAATGGTAAGGCGGTAAATAAGTCAAGTTTTGTCGAGTATTGAATATTCGAACTTAGCTAGGCACCAAAAGTCAAATATTCAAGCTCAATTTGAGTTTCAAACAAAGCCTACAAATAATGTTTGAATTTGAGTTCATAAAAATTTCTAAAATCATGAGCTCAGTTTGGCTCAGTTTGATTCATCAGGCAAGTTGAGGTCGAGCTCAATATCAAGCTTAAAAGTAAACTTTTGAGCTCAAGATTCAACACAATTGCACAAGTACATCATTAAACTCATATTAAGCATACTATTAAGTTCATTTGGTTTGAACAAGTAGTCCCAACTCCTAATTAATTAAAAGATCACTAAAATATGAGTTTATTTTTTAAGTTCATATCAAACTTATTACTAACCCCACAAATGAGTCTAGGCTTGACTTATTTTTATTTTATTTTTTATCAAGTCCTATTGTTCACAATCATATTCATGATTTTTTTTTTCTTGTTTGGACTTGGCTTATTTATTAAAGAATCCTAAATAAGGCTCAAGCTTGATTTGTTTATAAACAAATAAACATAAACAAGTCTTTTATTAAATCAAATCCAAAATGTTTCTGAACAATTAGGTTTATTTAGCCTTGATGACCCTTAACAAGTACCGCAATTATAGTTTTTTTTTTTTATTTAGGGCCTTGAAAAAGTTTTGACACCCTTTTCAATTCCCGAGAAAAACAAGTACCCTAAGGGCACAATTATAGTTTTTTTTATAAACAAAATGAAATGAAGCAAAGTTAATGGTTTCATTTCTTCAAACCCTAGCTATTGCGTAGGATAAATTATTAATTTATTATCTCTAACCATTTGGTGCAATGCTAACTTATATTTCTTTCAAAAAATTTTTTTTATATCAACTTTATTATTATTATTATTATTATTATTATTATTATTATTGAAAACTCAGAAAACAGCCAAATCTCCAGAGTACAGTTGTATACTCCTAATATATATATATATTTGTTTAATAATATTTAATTTAATAAAAATACTTAAAAAAAAAAAAAAAAATGGCGGATGGTATCATGGCAAAGGAAACGTGGAGAATGAATATTTTTTGTTTTTCCTGACACGATTCCCACTTACAGTCCGTGACGGTGTCCCTATCGCTGACGTGGAGGTGGCCTCACCAAGGATATCAAGTGGACCACGCCCTACACCCACCCAAATATTTTTTTCATTAAATTATTTTTTCAGCCTCTATTTGTTACTCATTTCAAATAAAATAAAATAAAATAAAATCTTATATATTTTTATAATAAAAAAATCTTATATATTTTTTTAATTATATTTTTATAATAATTAAGATCTTTACAAACTGTTTCTTTTTTAGATTATTATAAACTAAATTTTAAAATTTCAAATCAAACTTTGAACTTTAAAAATTATGTTAATAAGAACTTGAATTCTTCAAGATTAATTCTCAAGTTTGATTCTCCTCAAAAAGAAAAAATCTCAAGTATGATGGGAGGTCTAAATTGATACAATTTTACAATTTTAGTGTTTGATCTTGAATTAATAAAATATAGGACTGAATTTATAACAATTTTTTATAAATGAAGTCTTAAACTGAAAGTAGGTAAGGATTTAATATACAGGGAAGTAACACTAATCGCCTCTTCTAATAATTTTTTAATTACTAAAAAGAAGAATATATGACCGTTTTAATTTTATAATTTGATTTGAAAAATTACTCTATATTTTATATTTAAAAATGAAAATAATTTAGTTCATAATTTTCCTCCTATATAATAGTATGGACAATGTTTGACTACAAGCCTAGATGAAGCTCAAAGTTACAACTCCACTCAATATCTTTTTATTAGATTTGAAATTTAACAAATTTACCATTGAATTATATTTTCTTCTTATATCTTCCATGCTTGCAAATTTTTTAGAAAATCAAAAATTAATAGCTATGAAATTAATCAAATGTTTAAATTTTAAGTTTTCATAGTCTAAAATTACACATATAAAATAAGTTTATGAATTAAACAGTAACTAACACTCAATTGACACAAAATTTGATATGTGCTAAGAACAAACAGAAAATGCAATGAAACGGTTAGATTTTCAAATATGTATCCGTGTTATTTTTTCTTAGTAAGGAGTTATAGTCTTAGACTATAACTAAGTTTATAGATAAATTTTGTCAAATTAGTATATTGACTAAACAAGAAATACAACGTTCACTACGCTTTCACACCAAATTTTATACAGTAAGCTATTATTATTTCTAATTTGAATACATAATTTAAATTACTCTTTTATTTACCTGTAATAGTCAATAATAACGTTCCACTTAAAATTTGTGTCGGGAAAACTTCGTCATCGTAGTATATTTATCTTGACTGAAATAGTACTTTGTCTAGAAAAAAGAGAATATATAGTGTGCTACTGTGTTTAGCTCTTTTATTTACTCGTAACAGTCAATAACAACACTCCACTTAAAATTTGTATCATGAAAACAAGGCATATTTATCTGGACTGAAATAGTACTTGTCTATAAAAAAGAGACTAAATAGCGTGGGACTGTGTTTAGCTCTTTTCTTCCATAACACCCGGACTCGGTCTCAATTTTCAAAAATACTAATAATTACAATAAAATATTCTATCTTTTCTCAAATCTAAACAAAGGATATATAAAAACGATGCAAGCGTAGCTCCAACTCTATTTTCAGTTTTAACAAACACCAAAACCGACAGCTTTCTCGGTAAATCTCTCTCTTTCTCTCTCTCTCTCTCTAGAATTCTTTTTTTCTTTCAAGAAAAGTCTTGTCTTCTGGGATTTTTATTTGATAATTGGAGAAATTTTGAACATGGGTTTGGAAAAGAATTTGTTTTTAAGGTTTGTTTGATTTGTAGGAGGTTGACTTTCGTTTTATTTGCTTGTGGGTTTGTTGGGTTTTTTTTGTTTTGGTCTTGTTTTGTGTTTTATCTATTCGTTTGTTTTTGAATATGTTCAAAGGTTTATATTCCTAGAATTCAAGTTGTTTGCTTTAGTTTCTTATTTAGTTCGAATTTTGGACACACGTTGCAAACTGAGGTATGAAAAATTGCAAATAGAAATATATTACTTTTTTGAATAGATATGATAGGATTTGAACTTATCACAGTTTGTTTCGGGGTTTGATCCTGTCTTTTATTTGACCAGTACAGAATCGGTGGAATATTAAAGAATCATAATCTGGGTTTTAGAAGAAAAAAAAATGGAACAAGAACTGATTTGTTATTCAAGGAATGTGAAATAGATAAAAATGGATTAGACTTTTGATATGGGGATAGTTCCAATTAGCTAACTTCTTGAGAGCACTGTGATAAACCAATTAGTTTTTGATAATTGCCATTTGGGTTGGGGGCTTTGGCTTCTGCTGGGTCCTATATTAGGAGTTATTTGAGTGGGTTTGAACTTTGAAGGGAATTTATATGTTAAACCCTGGAGTTTTAACAAGCTCTCAGAGAAATAAGAATGAGTGGATCTTGTAGGATTTCCAAGAAATTCTTCAATTTCTCCAAGAAGATATTGAATGAGAACATGGTAGACCGGAGGCAGTTTGGGTGATCATATTGGGACTTTTGAGGAGGTTGAAGGGAAAAGATCTCATGCTTTTCTTTGAAGCTAAACGGTTGTTTAATTTTGTAAAACTAAAATTAGAGCATCTACTAAACCTAGGAGGGATTTAATCCATCCCCGTCCTAGTTTGATGTTGGTGTTGTGGATTAGCTTGATGCCGTGGATTAGCTTGATGCCATGGGTTATGTGACCTCTACGCCTATAATATGTGTAGGTTGGTGGTTAAGGTCTTGGGTTCAACTCTCATAGGGTGTGTGAGTTGCTTACCAATCCCAAAAAAGGGGAATAATGGAAATGATTTAGAAATGATTTTTTAACAAAACGAGATATAAGAAAATTTTCATTTAAGGACTTAAACATCTCAAGAGGTTCTGTTAAAATGTTGAATATGAAAAGGAGCTTGGTAGAGCTTGACTTATGAATTTTTTGTAACGCAAGTGCAAAATATTCCGATATTTAATGTTTGGCAACATTTTCTGATGGGTTTGTTTTATACTATATGATCTACAGTCCAATTCAGAGTATCAGAGACTTTAGAATGTTAAAAACTTTCACTTTGTGAAAATTGCAGTGTATACTTTCTACTGGGAGGTTGCAGGTCTGAGGAGGAGGTGGTTGTAAGAACAGTTTTTAGAAGTCTTTTAAAACCTGAGGAGGAGATGGTTGTAGAGTCAAATAGTTGAGAATAAGAAGAATTCCTGTCATGAACGAAATAGATGTAGAATAGTAATGGTATATTCACCTTGAGCACTGGTGAACAGACAAAGTTCCTCTTTGTGCATTGTAACTTTTCAGGATATGATACGACAGGGATATATTAATTGTTGATACATAATTATAATTTTTTTTGTTTTTATTTAAAAAAAGTGTGCTAATATCTGATTTTTGAAGTTATAAATAACAAAACAACACATAAGTACATAACTCATAATCCATATTTGACATTTACAGAGATTTGGAATATTGAATTTCTTCTAAGCCACAAGATCCCATCTTTTACGTTTAAAACCCCGCTTTTCACAGCAGCAAGAATTTTATGAAAATAATAATAAGTACATGGGTGTGTGCAATGTGCCTTAATTAGTATATAATTAAGCCCCAATTTTTGGGTAAGAATTCAATTTATTACTCCCAAACATATACTTGCTATAGCCATGTCATATCTATGCCATGCCACACTGTGTTTGTGTTGTATTGTACCATATTTATGCTGTATCCATGAAATAAAAGACTATTTAAGATACCTACCCAATGCAGACCTCATTTTATATTGATGTATCTTTATTAGATATGGTTACAGCATGTTTTTTAGTATCCGTGCTTCTTAGCTTTTAATTGTCCCTCTGGTAAAGTCCTTATGGATTTTGAATTAGTTCTCTTGAGTCCAAAACCAATGATTGTTCATGTCTAGTTTTTCTGATTTTGTCAACATTGTCTATCTTTAATAGTTTATCTTTTAAATTTTAAGCTACCACCGACCCTGACATTTTCTTTCCTTGATTTAGCCTCAATCAAGTTCAGTGACTTTACAATTAGAATTAATGGAAAACTAAAGATTCATAAGCATATGACCATGAGTGGTCAGATTCATTATCTAGGCTCAATTTTGTCCTCAGGTGGGAGACTTGTTGCTAATTAAATTAAATTGTTCTAAAGTTTTCTGTTCTGGTATGTAGTTGACAATGTGGAGGGTGAGATCTATAATGTATTATATTGTCTAATACTTAATTTACAAATCTTAAGGTTGTCACATTCGGTAGATGAGTGTGTTAGAACATTCTCAATGTTTAGGTGGATAATATTAACAGCAACACAATAGGAACATACACATTCATGAGAAGTTTGGGCTAGCCTTTATAAGGCACCAGAAAGAGAAAATCGGTTATGATGGTTTGGATTTTGCTTCAAAGATGGGTTGATGCATTGGTGAGGGTGATCATTTTTAGCTTGATGATACTTCAACGGTGATGGTTAGACTAGAAAGGATGAAAGTCAAGGTAGTGAGAAAATGTATGCTGAAGATTGTCTTGTTAGAAAGTGTCAGTGAAAGCTGAATGATGAACTGGTATAACTTTTTAAATCTTTAAAAAAGGGGCCAAAGGCTTTGTGATGCAGGGAGCACCAAAATTATCTAAGATTTTATTTATGAATGTGAAATTAGCTTTGTTTTTTAATTTGAATTATGAATTTTTGGTTTTTAATGTTGGGGGTTTTAAGGGATTTAATGAAGTACTTACCATATTGGTGTAATCCCTAAACCCTATTAAATTAGTGATCTTGTAATCGTGAAAAGGGACAATTTGAATACTTTGTGATGCAGGGAGTACCAAAATCATCTAAGATTTTATTTATGAATATGTAATTAGCTTTGTTTTTGTTTTTGAATTTGAATTATGAATTATTGGTTTTTAATGTTGAGGGTTTTAAGAAATTTAATGAAGTACTTACCATATTGGTGTCATCCCTAAATCCTATTAAATTAGTGATCTTGTAATTGTGAAAAGGGACATTTGAATAAGAATGATGTGATGATTTGAGAATGGTGATTTTCTCTTTGTTTGGTGGTGATGCATAACGCTTGTGGGCAGATTCTAGGTGGTGAAGCCTAGGGTTTGTTCTGTTTATCTTTTTGTCCTTTATCTCTATTTTCCTACCATGTTCTACATCACTTTGTATATTTACAATAATGCTGTGGAAGTCATTGGGTGCTAGTAAATATATGGATGGAACTTCTTAGTGGTCTAAGAATGGAGGAGGGCATAGAAATCTTCCATCACTTTACCCTGAAGAAGAAATGGCTGATGCTTGATGGATATGAAGGATTTCATCCCTCTAGCTTGGTTGGAAATGCTTGCAATATCTGGTGCTTTTTTATGGGAATGGCTTGAGTCTGGTTTCTTGGGTAGGTTCTCTTTGTTTAAATCGAATTTAATGTAGTGACATAGAATAAGCAGCTGATGGTAGCAGTGATCAGCAGAATGCTGCCCTGGAGTGGTTGGCAAAATAGATTGTAGTGAAGCTTTGAAGCTTCTTTCATCTCTCTCTCTCTCTCTCCTCTGACGGCTACAAGATGTTACAATAGGCGTAGAAAATGCATCATATGGTGCCAAATCCTTTTATATTTCCTGAATTAGTTGCTTGGGTTTTTTGAGATTCTTTAAAAATTGAAGGAGTTTGAAGCATCAAGGATTCTCTTATCTTTGGTTGATGGGGGTTTCCCGATCTGGTGCTTGGGCAGTGCCAGTCCAAATTGATTATCTATTTGACTGGTAAGGAAATGCAAGTAAACTGAAACAGAGTTTACCAACTCAAAAATAAAATTTTCTGATCAAATTGAGATTATTTTTGACTTCAGTGTAAATGGATAGTTGTACTTTTTGCTATATGCCTTTTAATTTTAATTTTAATTTTAAATATCTAGCTAACTTGTTATTATTTTTTTGGTGTTTTTTTCCCCTTCTGAGATCACTGATTTCCATTAATGGACTCTATATACTCTATATACATGCAGGCCCAGCAGATTGTTGTTTTATGGATAAGACAGTACCTGGCAAGGAGGTTCCTGACGAGGCGACTCGAGAGTCGCTTATTTCCATTTCTTATTCTGAACCAGATAAGGTTCCCAATTCAAAACTCTCAACTGAAAAATTGAACGGTGAGAATCATCTTGGAAGGGTTGATTCCAATGGGGATGAAAAGTACAGGTCTGAGCTGATTTCTATTTCCTACACAGAGTCACCTGAAACTGGGGGTCTACCTATTTCACTTTCACCTGGAGAACCCAAGGATTAGCCGGACAGCGGGTTCCATCTTATGGATATTGTGGTATGTTGTGTTGTTGAACTGTGGTGATTTTAAGTGCATGGATTTCTGGTCTACGTGTAATGCTCTTCGTGTCTTTTTGGAAGTTGACATTATTGTAAAATAAACCTCAGACAGAATTTTACACCGTTTTGAGTGAGGAAGCTTAACTCAGGCTGATGTATGAAAATCTGTAGCTTCCTTGCAATTTCCATATTCATTTTACTAGTTTTTTTTTTCTCCAAAATGTAAATGCTTGAATCCACAAGCTCAAGATGTCTGATCTTGTCCTTGGTGCGTCTGTTTAAATGCCCCATTAAACAGCTGCTCTTTTTAGGTGATAAGTAGGTTTTTTTTAGTGAGTTTTTGGTGTATAGGAGCTTGCTCTGCACACTGCCCTGTAATTTGAATTAGTTTGGATTTGGGTCTTTTGTTTTTCATTTTTTTTTTCATTTTCTATTTTTGTCTCAGTAAAGTATTTCGACGATACAAATATTTACAATTGGTATTCCCTTTGGTACCTATATGTACATTCGGTCAAATTTTTGTCAATGTTACACACTTAATAGTTTTCTATTGGATGAGTGTTTTGACGAATCTACTGATGAATTACATTATTTCTTTATACTTTCTGTGGTCACAAAATATCAAGATGATAATAGATTAAAAACTATTACATCTATAAAATGCTTAAATTTTGCCAATGAGCTTTAGCTCAACTGGCACCTCTTATAAGTTCTAGGCATTAGGTTTTTATCTTATTGTAGGTAGGTCATCTGTTCAATCTGGAATTCCATCTCTTGTTTGGTTTCTATTATCAGTATCAGTTCTTTTGTTCTAATTAATATCTATGTCAGGCTTATGGCCAACTTCATGTGGCTTGTTGCTCACGACAGACCTGTTACTAGTGAGAGGCTGAAATCTAAAGGAACGGTTGGGCCAACCAGGTGCCCAAAGTTGTGAAAGAGGGAACATTTAATATTCTCCATGTAGATTGACATGAAATTTAGGCATATGTGTTAAGAACATAAAGTTTGCATAATCCAACAGTTATTATTAACAAGTGTAACATTGACAAAGGGTTAGACCAGGTGAACATGATCTTAACTTGAAACCGTATATATCAGGCATCCTCTTTAACTACAAGTGGTTTTGATATTAGACTTCTCATTTCAAGTTGTAATTTGATTTATGTAAGTAGTCGACAAAATAGACCATTGATCTCTATTGTTCCTTAGTTTTTTTGTACCTGGGAGAAAATTTGTAGCTAAAAATTGTGGTTGTGGCCTTGTGGGCTATAATAGAAAAATCCAATACTCAGGATGTAACTAGTTAATGGATGGATCTTTCCAGGTTGGAGTTTTTGTTTTTTAGTAGAATTTGTGTTAGAATTACAAGGGTCTCTCTCTCATAATTTGCATCTAGAGATGGACTATGCCAAAATTGTGATGTATAGCTTTCAACTTTCCAAGATGCTTTTGATTGGGGCTTTTGGTATGCTGAGGGAAAATCTTTGAAATCTATGACTGGGGGCTGGTTATTTTGTTGTGATCATCTATCATATATGACAAGGTTGAAATAAGAAGTCTTTCCTTAATCTTTGAAATCTATGACTAGGGGCTGGTTATTTTGTTGTGATTATCTATCATATTTGGCAGGGTTGAAATAAGAAGTCCTTCGTTAATCTTTGAAATCTTTAGTCTATCACTAAAGGCTGGTTGTTTTGTCGTTATCATCTATCATAATTGGCCGGATTGAAATGCTTAGTCTTTCTTTTACTAAGGTTTAAACTAATAGAGATCTAAGACCAGTGCAACAAAGTATTTAGACTCAAAAGTTGGGTCACAGTTGATGCTTTAAAGGACAGGGCATTGTCTTGTTGTTTGCTCCATACTTTGTCTACCGAGTGGGACTTTCTTCTATCTTGTTGATGTGTTGTGATCCTGACTTGACCTCATAGGCTTTGTTTGGAGCTTTTTATTTTGGCAATTGTTTATAAAATTTTTTCTTTTTGCTGCAATGGCTTTGTCCTTTGGTATGTCCCTTCAGATTGAGTTGGGGATTTAATACATTATATATGCAAGGTTTTTGGAGTATTCTGTTATTTTTTTCAATAAATAAAATTATAGCTCTTAAGCTGTCATATAGAGTGTAGTGATTATTTATATAGTTAAAAATATGTGCATCATGTTTTTTTTTTTTAATTAGCTGTCCATATCAATAATCTTAGGATATAATTTTTTCCCCACAATTATTGACATGGTTTATTGTGATTTGTGTATGATAAAATTAATGTTTGTGATGGGATCATGTGGAGGTGATGTTCTCCAATCACAATTGGTCACCTTAGTATGTAGCAAAAAAAATGTGTTTTTAGCTTTTGCTCTATCCATATTGCCTAAGAGGTCATATGCTTGCAATGTTTGAATGCACAGACCAATTGCTTTTGGGCCAAATGGTACTTTCGAAAGATGCATGAGTATTTTCCTAACCAAAATAGTATTTAAAAAAAAAAAAAAGGTTTTTGAATGCACAAATTCATAATAGTGGAAATTGGAGCCTGCTATTTGAAATAATGTCATGCTTCCAAGTGTTGGTTTCTAGTTTAAAGTATACCCAGTTTTTTTTATTAATTTTCTTCCTGTGGATAAGTGATCCGAAAGGACACAATATATATATATATATATATATATATATAGCATTGTATAGGCATTGTGACAAACTATATAATATGTTGTCTCCTTTTGGCTTATTGGAATGCGTCCTTTGGCATTTGTTTCTGATCATGTCTTTTAGTTACATTGGTTGGAACTGATGCATGGCTTTATCCTACTTTACTCTATTGTGGTTGTCAATTTTCATTGTTTGATGATGCAAACTTGATATATTCAAGGTTTTAGAAAATTTCAGAACCTAAAATGACTGAAGCTTTGACCGGTTAGTCGGCTTTAGATTTATTGTTTATCTACTTTTTTTTTTGTTTACTATTTACACACCTCTACATTGTTTTGAAATGAGAAAGAAAAAAAAAGGAGAGGAGATTTTTAGGGTAATAATAAAAAGGATCCATTGGCATCGTTATAAAATAGTTTAGAATGTATTGTAAATTTTGAAAGTTTGTTAGAAAGATTCAAGTGATGCCAAATTGTAGGGAGTCAAGTGCATTTTTAACCCTTCTTTTTTAAATCATTTCTTTTTATAGCAAAAATATTATTTTGGTTTCTACATTTAGTAGTAGTTAATTTGGCCCCTATTATCAAATTATAGAGTTTAATTTGAAAACAATATCAATTTATGAAATTTATCATATAATTTTTTCCAATTTTTATTACTTATACACATTGTTATGAAAAATAATAAGTAAAGAATTTAAATTCATAACATGGTTTGAAAGGTAACAACAATTTTTGTATTTTTTTTTTCTTTTTTCGCTTGAATAAAACATTTAATTCTTTATTGTCTCTAAGTACGAGTGTCAATGTTCGACCAAACCTGCGAACACAACACGAACCTAACACGAATTTTTGTGGGT